>OMKR01109485.1:0-16075 GCA_900302355.1 Cyttopsis rosea | reverse complement strand
GATGGTGGCACTGGTGTGTTCTTCTCCTCTTCCCCTGTTTACTAACAGACGCAGACCAAACTGGAGCATGCCCACATTAAGGAGCTTGAACAGAGCCTGCTCTTTGAAAAGACCAAAGCTGAGAAACTCCAAAGAGAGTTAGAAGACACTAGGGTAATGGATTCTGCTCTGCAAGGTGTTGCATTTGGAGAGTGGGACGGTGATAAAGGCAGGAAGATTGACGAGGGCTACACATCGACGAGGAGCGCTGCGTAGTAGCTTAGCATTTTAATTGCTTTTGGTTTAAATCCAAGTAATTTCCTAGGATTCAAAGGATAAATGTAATGTTTCTCCCCTGATAGTAAATGGAATAAAGATTAGAGGAGTGAAAATGGAACAATTTTAAATAATTTCTCTTTTGCACTTGAATAGAAAAATGATCTATGTGCATTAATGTGCCAGGCTTAATTATTTGATACTGATATTTGTCACTCAAAGTAGTCTTCGCTTATGAACTTAATTAAATTACAACTAGCTTTATAAGAACACAAGAGGTTTACTGAGTGACGGTTCTGTGACTCGACCGGTTTTTACCACAAACAGCCCACAGATGTCAAAGTTGCCCACTGGTATCTGGTTTCTGCGTAACCAGGCAGATGATGCTTTCCTTGTCCCCAGCTACTTTTTTCCTTGGTTATCCTTAGTATTCCTGTCTCAACCCTCCAAGCTTCCAATTGTCCTGCTTTTTGATCTCCCTGCCTCTTGCAAGTTTGATTCACCTCCTGGATTACGCTTTCTGCGTAAGGTATTGCCGCTACAAATGGGTATTCATAGTAAAAACTTTAATTCAGTGCTTGGTCAGATTCATTTTCTTACTCTAGAATGGTGGATCGTTTTAGGATGCATTACACTTTTGTGTAAAACATGATCTTAGGGAGCATAAAAATTTTTTTGTCTGAAACAATTGCCAATAGGACATGCTTGTTTCCATTCAATAACAATACAAGTATTGGAAACACTAAAGATTATACCTTTTATGGCCACAAGAGGCCAATATAATACTTTATATTAGTATTGTTAAGAAAGTTTGGCAACGTTTTAGTCTGTTGGACAAATTACAGCCTGTCCAAAGGTAATGTATGTATTCTGTATTAAACTATGCTTTCTATTCATTTATGACAGTTGACTTGCCACAAGTCTGACACAAAATATATACAGTGTGTGTATAATATATGTACGTATATGATTGGTATTGCACCTATTTGACAGATTTCTCCTCCCCTAGGTTGCTACTGTGTCTGAAAAGTCTCGCATTATGGACCTGGAGCGTGATTTGTCATTGCGAACTAGAGAGGCAGCTGACCTACGACTGCGTCTAGAGTCTCAGCAGGCCACTGATGGCTCAGATTCCACTCTCTCTCCTCTTCTGGAAGAGATAAGCTCACTGAGGGCTGAGTTGGCCTCTCAGGAGGCTAAGCAGCAGGAGGAGATGCAAAAATACAAGGAGAAACTTGAAGCTGAAGAAAAGACTCATAGTGAGATGCTTGCACAGGTTCAAGCCACCTCTGTTAGGCTCTCAGGTGACAATGAGCAGTTACAAATGCGTCTGAGCCAGGCTGAGAAGGAGAACACCAATATTGTTGACCTGTGGCGTTCCAAGATGGAGTCGGCCATTGCGTCTCACCAGCAAGCCATGGAGGAGTTGAAGCTGTCCTTCAGCAAAGGGGCAGGAGCACAGGCAGATGAGCTAGTGGATACCAAGAGTGCCCTTGAGAGGCTAAAGGTGGAGCAAAAGTTGGCTCTAGAGGAGGCTGGAGCCAAGCATGAGGCCTACACTACTGCCTGGCTGCAGGAGAGAGAAGTACTGAAGACAAAGCTGTTGTCTCTGACTGAGGATAAGGAGCGACTGGAGGAGTCCCTGCGCTCCAGAGTTGAGAGCGCTGAGGAGCAGCACCTCGTAGAGATGGAGGATGTACTTGGAAAGCTGCACACTGCTGAACTAAAGGTAAAGGAGTTGGAGGAGAAGGAGGTCCAGTTGGTTCAACAGGTACAGGATAAAGACTTGAACACCAAAGAACTGGCAGCAGTAATGGTCGCTTTGCAGTCCCAGGAAGCTCAAACCAAACAGGAGCTTCAGACTGTGAGAACCCATTTAGAGGAGGCCCAAATCCAGGCAAACTCCCAGACTGCCAAGGTGGGTCCCTTTTGCATACTTGTACATTGTCCTATTGCATTGTTATTCCTATAGCTCCCCAGAAACCTGTTCCTATTTTACTCTCTCCAAAGGAATGCAGAGTTGTATGCAATTTATAACTGTATAAGAATTTTGACTGAATTTTGTCATATGCAAATGAATTTTCTTTGTTTTTCATTGTTCCCTTCATGCCCATGGTCCATATTCTGATCTGTACTGTAGGTCAGCGAGTTGAGCTTACTATTGGAGGGCAGACAGCAGGAGCTTGTCTCCGCACAGCAGAGCTTGACTGCTATACAGAAAGACAAAGACTCCTTGGAGCAGGAACTCACAAGCCTGGTGAGTCTTAAATTACAGGGTTAATGGATACAGTGACTTTTCTTCAGGTTTTTGTTGAGCCTCATAAGTTGTGATAACAGCACTATTTGTCTGTCTGTCTTTTGAGAGTGCAGACTTCTTGTTAACAGTTTGACTAGGTGAATTTGTTACCCCCAAGCTGCTTAGAAATAAAGAAAAAAAGGTTGATTAAGCATTCGGCTTGCTATGCCTCTTTGTGTGGGGTGGGGAATATGGCTTAATTGGTGCTTTAACTTTTGGATAACTTATATGTGTACGCAGAGGAAGCCGTAAGTGGACTATTGTAAAATGAATCAGTCATGTATGAATCTCATCTGAATGATTCTACTACAGATTAATGTTGTTTGTTCCACAGAAGCAAAAGTTATCTGAAAGTGCAGAAGAGCAGACTAAATCTGCAAAAACGGTGCAAGGTAATTAATTTCTGTATTTGCTGTCAGACAACTGTGACAAATTTCACAATGCATTTGCTTTTTTCCCCAAGAGTCTGTGATGCAAACTTTAAATGTGTAGGCTTTGTGATGATTGCGATTTTAGTTTCTGAAATTATATACATTACTTTTTCAGAGATGCTTGAGAAACTTTGCACAAAGGAAGAGCATTACACATCTCTTGCAAGTGAATCGGAGACTCTTCGAAGTCAAATTACAGGTCAGTCACTGAGCTGCACCATAATGAGTTCTGTTGTAGAATAATCTAAATTCCATCAAATTACTAAATTCTGCTGTATCACACTGTAACACTTATCTACAACACTAAGTAATCATTCTGCAACCACTAAGAGGTTAATTGTAATCCATAATGGTAAATGGAGCGCTTTTCTAATCTTGCGACCACTCGAAGCGCGTTACAATATGTGCCTCACATTCACCCATTCACACATTCATCGATGGCGGCAAGGCACGCACCTGCTCATTTTAGGGGTTCGGTGTCTTGCTCAAGGACACTTTGGCACGCTGCCGGGTATCGAACCAGGAATCCTCTGATTACTGGATGGGTCCGCTCTACCTCCTGCGCCACGCCACCCCTCAAACGATAATCCTCTTTTAAACCATCAATCTCATCCTTATGCAGGGCTGGAGAGGAAGCTGAAGGCTGGAGAAGAGAAGCTTGACCAGCTAACGAAAGACAAGGCCAAGCTAGAAAATAACATTTCAGACATGATGAAGTCATCAGGTGACAGCTCAGCACAACTGACAAAGATGAATGAAGATCTCACACAGAAAGAAAGGTGCAATGCTTCTAATGAATGTTTAATAAGTTGTTTATGAACATGAATATTAATGCTATTAACGCTGTTTCTTGCTATGTTTATGTTGCCTTGTAGGTCAGTTGGTTAATTTCTTACTCATTCCAAGCTAATGACGTCAAATATATCAAATGTGAAAATTGCATACAGACATTAAAATAACTACTATAATAAATGGTCTAAAATGTTTGTCGTTTCTCCATATTTTTCATATTTTATTATTAGTTTCCAATAACTTCACTTCTCTCCCCTGTGATTCAGGCGTTTAGAGGAGTTACAGAACCAACTGGCAGAAGAGAAGGAACATGTTGCACGCCTAAATGAACAACATCAGCAGGAACTCTCCAGCAAAACCCGAGAACTGACCGAGACCAAGGACAGTTATCAATCTCGAATAATCAGCCTTGAGGAGACGATTGCTAAATTGGTGAGCTGACAATAAGATGTTTCCTATAGCTTGTGTGCATAATGAGTAAAGCAAATGCAAGATCCACCTGTAGTAGTAGCAAGGACTTTGGGCGTAGGACCTGAGAGAAATTATTGCTGCACTATTGCATTTATTGGGGGTCAAAGAAAACTGACTGACCTGTCTGTTATTGTGCTGGACTACCTCACAAATAAATACACTGTGGAAGTTGCTCACACACCACCTGAGTGGCTTTTCCAAGGACTCTCCAACATGAGACCCAGGCAAAGATATTGAGGACAAACCGGTTTATTGGCAAGATGTAACAGCCGGGAGCAGATGGAATGGCGTCATGACAGAGACTCCCCCAATGTGTGTGTGGGGATGGACGATTTTAACCTGTGCTCATCGATTGCTCCGATGAACAACAAGTGCACAGCCACCCCTGATTCCGGGTCCAATTAACTAGACCCAAGACAGGTGTGGCTGCTAAATCACACCACATAAACATATGTAAATAAGTATTGGCAAAGTGGGTTTGCTTTATGAAACTTAATTTTGTTCATGTGTGGGTTTATTTTGGTTTTGTTTTGATCCTGCATTCTGTTTCCGCTCCAAATAGGCTTGTGGCGATTTGTGATCAGCTCGTATATCAACAATCGAAGGGATGATGGGCCATTGCGGATATTAAGGCGATCTTTTTCAACTAACTTACTATCAGAACTAAAAGGTTATAAAAAATAATCTCTAGAATCTGCACCCTACTGAGCGGCATGTCCACCCGCTGAGAGACGGGGCTCAGTGCAGAGTGAATTTTAAATCCTTAATTTGCTCTTCGCTCCATAAGAGTAGTTAACGTTATGGATATGATTTGGATTGTGATATTAAAGATAAGATAATAATGTAAACGGCACATGATGCTGTGATATTGTCGCACCATGAGCACAGACACACTGAAAGGCACACAGAAACACTAAAAGGGAGTCATTTGAATAGAGGAGTTATTAAAGTACATTGTTATTGTTACATTGTTATTAAATAGATTTTAATGTTTAAATATTTTTAGTAAACTGTTCACTTTTTTATAAATGTTTATTCACGTAACTTTAACTGTATTGCTTGCAGAAAGCTTAAAGGTTTGTTTATTTCAAAGCTCCGTTAGACGCTGAGCCATGCATTCGATGTATATATACTACTAAGAACTAAGATGCGACGTTCTCGGAGGCTCGGAATCTGGGTATCCGCAAGGCGCGTCAATGCCCCGTCCCGATGGTCATTTTGCATTTCTATGAATGCTTCTCAGACAGTGAGTGTGTGTGTGTGTGTGTGTGCGCGCGCGCGCGCGTTTCCACCCTCCACCACAGGATCCAGCGCTCCTGTGACTCACCCCTCTGCTCTGCAGCTCCGTTGCTCTGGGTGGAAGGCCCCCTGGCGATCGGATCGCATATCGCAGATCGGCGATCTCGAGCAGCCACGATTTGACCATTTGAAAATGGAAACGATCGCCAAACCCTCCAAGCTCCAAACAAGCTAGTTGTTGTTGTTGGTCTCACCTCCAGCCTTTTTCTCCTGGTGTTTAGGAGCAGAATGTCCAGCAAGGTGAGACTACGGTTAAAGAGGTGAAGGCTTCGCAGGAGAAGGCCTTTTCACAGGCTTCTGAGACCCACATAAAGGAACTTGAGGCGCTGCAAGGGCATGCTGACAAATTAAGTCAAGAGCTCAGCTCCTCCACGGAGAAAACCCAGGCGCTGGAGAAGTTGATCTCCGAGCTCCAGCCATACAAGGCACAAGCCCAGGTGAGCACCAACCAATACCATGTTTTATTATTTTTGCAGGATCCTATTTTAATGTAAAGAATATTATTTTACACTCAAACTTATTATTGCATGTGGTATGTAGTGGGCCTCTTAGGATGTCCTTGATCATGATAATAATTGAATTAATGTTGATACTTTTTTACATTATGAACGTTAAAAAACAAGTCAGTCAATTTGAAAAATTAACAATATTAGCATCATTTTTATCAACATTAAGAAGTGATGAGGCAGTATTTCTTTCTTACTACACAATTCATAAAATCTTTGCTCACATGTGTTGATATTTTTCCCCCTGAAAGACAGATCAACTTAAAAGTATAGAATTCTAATGATCAGACTGTGTTGAAGCTGCATAAATGGAATATTTCATATTGAAATCTTGATACTGATAACCATTAGTATTGTGCATATTTCCTACTTATTGGTGTATTAGTGTCTGTTTTATTGTGACATTTTCATTGGATTTAGATTATCTCAGATTCTTCCTTTACATCTGTCAATATAGGTAGATATAGATGATGTTACAGATCATGTTCTCTGCTGCTGAGCATAAATTTGGTAAACACACTGAAGTTGAACTTTCATAAAATCACTGAACAATTTCAGTTCCAAAATCAAATGACAAGTCTACACCAGTACATCAGCTTTTTTTAAATTTCTTGTAGTGGTTATTTTGTTTAAAGTGTTGCTGTTAACACTGTTTTTATACTGATAAATAATCTTTGGTAAAACATTTTCACTTAATACCATACATAATTTTAATTAAGCGCATAGTAAACCTTCATACATGGTTCATTCATACTTCTGACATTCATAGTAATTTTTTGTGTCCATTCCATCTTTTGTTTGTTTTTTTACTTGAACCTTTATAAAACAATAGGCCAATAATTCGGTGTGATTAAACAAATATTAAATAGTACTTGTAGTCATTATTCTTGCATGATATTTACAAACCTGAATCTATAATAAAGTGGGGGATGGAAGTGAAAATGCTTATCCAAGGTGAAATATTGATTAATACTGTTAAGTTGTTTTTGGTGTAAACTGTGGTTTATCCTTCTATTTTTTTTATGCTTTTGCAGCTTAACCTTCCATTTGCGTATTGTTTTTGCCCATAGCTGCTTGGTTTATTTTGGGGTCTATTTTATTTTTTCCTATATATATATATATATATATATATACCCTTCCCTTATTTCTTTCAACTCTATTTCCCCAGTGTCTTTCTGCTGACCTTGACTCCTCCAGGCAGGATGTTGAACAATTATCCAAAAAACTGGAAAAACAGAATCTAGATCTGGAACATGCGTCTAAGGAAAGTGAGGAGGTTAAGGTTCAGAAAGGCAGGCTAGAAAATAATCTCTCAGATGTACAAGGCAAGCTCACTGTCCTTGAGGTTAGTCACAAGGAACTCTCACTCAAAAATGAGGAACTACTAATAACAACAGACAATCTTGAAAAAGACCAGGAAAAGCTCCTTAACAACAATAAGAAATTAGAGGAAGAGAAAGTGTCATTTTGTAAGGAGTCGGGGAAGCTCAAAGATGCTCTTCAAGAATTGCAGACTGAAATCATACTCATGAAGCAAGCCAATGGTGAGCACCAGATCCAAATTGAGGACCTTCAAAGAGAGAACACAGTGAAGAATGAAACACTCTTGAAGCATCAGCAGATCATTCAGCAACTTGAGGCAAAGAAGAAGCAACTTGTGGAGGAATATGAAAATGTTTGTGAAGAGAGGAACAAGCTCCATGAGGAGCTCAGTGAAAGCAAGTCAAAGTTGATTTCTGAGCGGGATAATCTAGTGCTAGAGAGAGATTCTGCCAGAAATGCAAAAACTTTTCTTGATGCAAAAAATTCAGAGTTGCAGGCGAAACTTCAGTCCTTGAGTTTGGAAAAAGAAGACCTGAGTGTGCAGAACACCCAGCTGCAAGCCGTTACTGAAACACTGACAAAAGCAAAGGATGAGATGTCCACCCAAATCAGTGCTTCCGTTGTGGACAAGGATAATCTCCAGGCACTTAATGTGGAACTACAGAATCATCTTAATGTAACCAAGAAGGATCTTGAGAAGTCTTTGCGTGAAAGTGAGGACCTTCAAGCCTCTAAACTGAGCTTGGCCAAGATGATGGAGGAGTTCAAGACAAGCAGCCAGGTTACAGATTCTGAAAGACTTCACCTTCTACAAGAAAAAGAACACTTGTTAGCAACCCAAAGAAAGGTCTCCTCTGAAAAAGAGGAGTTACTGAAGGAGAAAGAAGAATTAATGGAGAAACTTACATTTTCAGCAGTAGAATTGACTGAATCCAATGAGAAACGTAGACAAGCTTCTTCACTGTTTGAGCAGCAGACACAAGCACTTAAACTTCAGATTGCTGAAACTGAGAATCATCTCCATGTCATACGGAAGGAGAAGATGACCCTGGAGTCAACACTAGACCAACAGAAGCAGCAAAATGACAGATTGATGCATGACAAAGAAGAACTAGAAGAGAAGAATTTAAGAACTGTATCTGAGAAAACTCTCCTTTCTCAAGAGCGGGATAAGCTTGCTAGTGATATGAGAACACTGAAGGATAGGTTGGATGGTTCCTTGAAAGCAAAAGCTGAGCTTCTTGAAGAAAAATCCAACCTAATGGAAATGCTGGAGGAATCGAAGCAGAAGAAAGACGAGGTTGAAGCGGAGAAGAATTCTTTGAAACGAGACGAGGCTGACTTACAAAAACGACTGCAGAAGCATCAGTCAGACATTGACATCCTCCAGAAAGAGAAATATGAAATTAGTCAAGAGTATAATAAGCTAAAGGAGGACGCTGAACAAGTTCGTTTGGAACTTGTCCACCAGCTGGAGAGCCTCGCCAAAGACTGTGCACTCTCAAAATCAAAGCAAATTGAGACTGATGAAAATATCCAGTTGTTGCAGAAAGAGAAAGTGTGTTTTGTCCAGGAAATTCAGGAGCTGAACGGTCGGGTAGAATCGATTTTGGAGGCCAAGAGAGTTCTCGACGCTCAGCTTCAGACTGAAATGGTTGAACGGGATAAAATGACTTCTAGTAAGGATGACATCACCAAACAGATTGATGATCTACAGAAAAAAATATCCTCACTGACACAGGAAAATGCAGAGATTTCTACTTCTCTGAAGAATTCCAAAGAAGAAAAACAAACGTTGGCTCTGGACATGGAGACCTTGACCACACAGCTAAAGCAGATGGAAGATGAAAAGAGTTTGTTGGTTGAAGATAAAGAGCAGCTATCTTCTACGCTTGAGGAACTAGAGAAAAAGACCGGCACTCTGACTGTCGAAAATAAAAATCTTTTAGCCTTGCAATGTAAGCTGCAGCAAGACATTTCGTCTCTCGGCAGTAGACAGGACATGCAGCGTTCTAGACTCCTTGAGGAAGTAGAGAAGCTGCAAGCTACACAGAAACAGCTTGAAGTTAGTGCCAAGACTCTACAAAATGATAAAGCCCTTTTAGAAACGCGGTACAAGACGGCCATTGATGAGGCTTCGGCTTCTAATTTAATTGCGGAAGAAACTACCACAAATATGGCAAGCATGAGAGCTCAGAAGGAAGCCCTGCAAATTCAGAGGGACGAAGCCACCAAGCAAGCTACACTGCTAGAGGCCCAGCTCAAAATTGCTCTTTCTAAGCAGCTTGAGGTATTCCCCCTTGTAACCATCGCTAACACTGACTCACAAACTAGACTAGCTGGGGCTATGTCACCTACACACTGCATGCTTTCTACTCCCACTTTACTTTCCCATGTCTCACTTTCATCTTTCATTTATTAACAAGTAGTTAGTAAGTAACTAATTACTAGTAACTAATAACAAGTACTATTGTATTAGACTGTAGTTAATAACTACTGTCTCATAGCAATAGTTGCCAGCCCTTATGAACATTAACATGCTATCTCCTGTGGCCTTATAACGTGATTTATAATTACGATCTATCATTTAGTGTTCTACACAAATGTGTAGAATAAAGCTGTCTGAATTTTGAGGATTTGTTCGTTTGTTTGATTCCTGTTTTACACAATTTTTTTCGAGGTTCTTCAGAAATTGGAAATTATTTTTGATTCCACATTCCAATATGCGAGAGCACAGCCATTGGTACTCCAAAATGGAGCCCCTTGTATCTGCTTTATGGTGTCATTTAGCTCATTCTTTCAATTAATAAACTTTAAAGATGAATTCCAGGTAAAATCTACCCACAAACTGGTCAGTTCAACATTGATGGTAGTTGGGTGGAAAACATTTAATAGTTAATGAAATATGGCAATATAAAGCATTCCAAGGGGCTAAAGAAAGGAATTGATTACTCACTCTTCATTTAGCAATGAGATATAATACAACATAGTTTATTTTCAACATTACTGGAAACAATGTTTTCCCTTTTTAACTGAAGTCTAACAAAAATGTAATATCCGTTCTGAGCCCACAGGTTTTCAAGAACTTTATTTATTTATGATATTTATAAATCAATAAAAGCAATTGGAAACAATTGAGGTGAGGATAATTGAACTTGTATGCAACCTATTAAAACATCGAGGAAAGCACAAAGCATGCAATTTAATTCAAAATATGAAATGCACCTGAATTTCATTGTCAGATGGTTTGATGGTTAGCTTCATCAAATCAACTGCTATTTTTTTAAATTAACTTTAACTACAATAATTGTTGACCTCAACCAATCCAAGATCACCAATCGGCCTTACTTTAATATCATTAATACAACTTTTTCCTTCTACTCCTAGGCTGCAGATGCTTCTGGTAAGACTTCTGAGGCACTCGAACAACTGACAAAAGAAAAGGTCTGTCTGCTACAGGAAAAGAAAGAAGCCAAGATTTTACTGGAGGAGCTCCAGCTTTCCAAGCAAGAGATTACATCCCAGGTAAGAGTACTACTGATGGGAAAAATTTAACCAGGCTTCAAGAATTCGGGGGATTCAAAAATTATATTTAATAATATCCAATTTTACTCAATAATGCAGACATTATGAAATGCAGTGAAATATATGAAAATCAAAACAATGAAAATGAATTTATCTTGTATAGCTCAATATAAACAACTTGTGACTTCTCCACATCACCTAAGGTTTTTAAGTCACTGTGGTCTAGTGTGGGATATTTTTCGAATTTTAAGCTGTCAATGGTTAAGGAAAGCTTTTTCTTGTGCAATATTTCTCAAATAAACAGGACTGGGGTTAATTTTATATCGATGGGTATCTTGTAGTTGTAAATCTGTTAACGCCTTCTGTTTAGTTGGAACTGTTGAAACAGCAGAACACCAAGTACCAAGAAGAATTGAATGTATCCAAGGAAAAACTTGGCTCAGATGCTCAAAGAATCAAAACGCTGTGTCAGGAAATGTAAGTATATATTTTTTTAATCGCTGGTTTGTAATTACTTTAAAAGCTACATGACACGCCTTTTGGCCACAGTGTTTCATATATTTGTTCTCCCTTCAAAACATACTGGGATTTGGGTTTGTGTTGTTTATTTTCCAGTTAGGATGTCATGGTTGTGTCATGATAATATTTGTCTGTCTAGTGAGGACCTCAAAGAAGCTGCCTCTCTGAAGTCCCGCTCTCTGCAGGCCTTGCAGGAGGACAGCAACAGGTTGAATCAAGAACTTGAAAGCAACCACAAGGACAAGAGCGTTCTTGTGCAGGTACAACACCCGAGTCATCTCTTCTCAAACATTCACAACACAGTTGCAACTTGTGTGAGATACAATAAATTTCTTTTTTTACTTTTCCTTTCTCTTTTTTTTTTGTAGCTGGAGGATGACCACTCACTGCTCAAAAAGCAGTTTGAGGAGTTGAAGCAAAGGTAAGACAAAATAGAATCTGTACTCCCAACTGGAGGACAATGATAATAGTCAAGTCAATTTTATTTATATAGCCCTTAATCACAATATGGTCTCAAAGGGCTTCACAATAATAATGAATTTTAGGTCCTCAGTTATTTTTTGACATTCGATAACATCCGAACGGTTACAAATAATTGATGATTTAATGTTTTCATCCTTTGCCTTTAAAGCCTACCAAACAATGTCATCAGGTATACCTTTTTAAGAAACAAAGCCTAATTCATCAACACTCTTAACAACATGGCATTCATTCACCATCAGTTTGATAGAAATATGAGTTATACGTGTTTTCGCTCATCCAACTCATCCTTTCTCTCCTTACGGATATCGTCTGTTTTTGTCTCATTGTGCACAAAGTCTCTCACTTCTCTAGGTTCTGTTGTATCTTTATTTTGTCTTTTTCGGCCAAGCTCTCTCTGAAATATTTCATTAATCTCTTTGGATTATTTGGAACTAGATTGTAAAGTAACTAAATAAGACTATTGAGTGTTCACTCTGGCATTTAGCTAGTATGATTGTTCTTCTTATCATTGTTTTTTTTATTTTCCTTTTTGGTTTCTTGATTTCCTTTGTTTGTTTGTTTGTTTGTTTGTTTGTTTGTTTTTCTCCTAAAATGTATGATGCATTCACTTGAAATAATGAATTACTGTAAATTATTAATTCCTAAATGTCTGTATTGTGTATTCTGCTAAGCAGTCAAATGTTTCATGTTTCGATAGTGAGAGCATCTTGAAGAAACAGTTGGAGAAGGAGAAGTCCAACCTCCAGCTGTCGGATCATAAAAACAGTGCCTTAATCTCAGAAAAGGCCCAGGAGCTGAAGACCCTGAAGAGCGAGGTTAGAAAAGGATGCATGTGGATACTGTATGCACACAGCGTCTGTCTTTTCCTGGATCTAAATTGTCGGGCATTAATTCCTTACATTTATCAATTAGGTTTGTGTCCCAAGTGATCGGTTTCCTCTAACCTTAAGATAAATTGTATTTCGCCCTTGTGAGCAGCTCGCTGTTTTGCGTGGGGAAATTGCCACAGTTGCGACGCTGCAGGGATCCGTAAAGTCCCTGGAGAAGGACAAGAGCCGTCTGCAGGAGCACATTGAGAGCCTGGAGAAGGACCTGGCCGCAGGGCCCGACTCTGGCAACAAGTCCTCAGGTAACATGTCATTCCTGTATGTGCTTTAAGAGCCATGATCTACTATCTGACTAATACTTAAAAACAACTAAAACGAAAATAATAACTGCACTGGTCACATGTGACGCCTTGTTGAATGTTGATTTTCAAGGCGATGCAGTGATGGAACAACTAAGGGAAGACAAGGAGATGGCAGAGAGTCAGGTAACATCCTCTCAGTTTAAAATGAAACCAATATAAAATACAGTTTATGTGTTTGCTACACACTGGGCCTTCACTGTACAAACTGCTTCCAATATTGGTGGTTGTGAAATTATATTTGTAATTCATATATTAAAAAAGCTCTTATAAGTATAAATCATTTGTTTTGCAGAAGTGCAATAATTTTGGAATATAATTTATATGCTTTATAAGTTTCTGACCTCCAATCCCTACAGAGTATTCAAAGGAATCGCAATTAACGGGGTACATTTGGTTTGATGCTGCCATTTCTATTGGTTTTTTTCGGTTGTTTTTTAAGGTTTCTTCTATAATCTACCTCCACCTTGTCTCTGGGTTGTTGTAGAATTCCTACAATATATTCTCTGTTAGTAATGGCTTGAGCATGTTGTGTCGTAGTTGCTGGGTTCTTCTAATTTGAATCTTAATTTTGTCTTTTCCTCCTCTTCCTCAAATCCCTCTTCCCTGTCTCTGATGTTGGCAATGCTACCCCACCATCAGGCAGCGGTTTGTTACGGTTTCTCATCAGCTTCATTTCTTGCATGTTCATTTGTCTTTGGCTATAATTGGGGCTCTTATGATCTGTCCTGTGTGGGCACACTACGTGGTGTCAGACCTTTTGGCTATATCCCAAAGAAAAGATGAACTTAAAGTATCAAATATTACCAAACCATTTTCCATTATCATTTTTGAATAATCATCGAATTTACGTTCTCCTTGATTCATGTATTTTATTTATCTAGTTTGTTTCTTGTTATGATTTATCTTTGGATGGTGACTCAGAGGCTCATGCTCAGATTTGGGTTTTGGTAACTTGACACTTTTAAAAACACAGTTGTTATTTCTAGCTCTTGTCACTGGGTAAATTGGTGATGGGGGTTAATTACCCATTTAAAACACTGTCAGACATTTGCATTCAGGATACAGTATTGGTATATATTCAAAGTTTTCCTTCAAACATTAGTAAAATTGAAATTGTTGATGCATATTACACCATAATAGACCAACAACAGCAGTCAGACCACTTCTTGTCATTCACAGATTCAGTTCCTGAATTCAGTCATCATCGACCTCCAGCGGAAAAATGGGGAACTGAAGGAGAAGCTGGAGAAAATGGCAGATGCTGCTCTCAATGGGAACAATGCAAGCGAGCTGGATAACTACGATGGGTGAGCAGCAACCAAATTTACTCTTAAAGGCCACCTCCACATCTCACCGACTCTCACCCGGCTACTACCTAGTAGGGGTGGGAATCACCAGAGGCCCCACGATACGATATTATTGCGATATGCTATTATTTATTATTATTTATTATGCTATATATTCATGTTAGTATTGCGATAATATACACTGCTCAAAAAAATTAAGGGAACACTTAAATCACACATCAGATCTTGATGAACAAATTATTCAAGTTGAAAATCTTTACTGATGTACATTGTATAATTTGTTGAGAACAAAATGACGTAACAACGGTCAAAGGAAACCGAAGTCATCAACCCATTGAGGACTGGATTCAAAATCACACCGAAAATCAAAGTAAAAAATTTAAATCACAGGCTGATCCAACTTGCGTGAATTTTATCATGACAACTCATAATGTGACTCAGTAGTGTGTCTGGCCCCCGCGTGCCTGTATGCACTCCCGACAACGTCTGGGCATGATCCTGATGAGTCGGCGGATGGTGTCCTGGGGGATCTCCTCCCAGACCTGGATCAGGGCATCAGTGAGCTCCTCAGATACATAGGTGCTCAATTGGATTTAGGTCAGGCGAACGAGAGGGCCGGTCAATGGCATCGATGCCTTCGTCATCCAGGAACTGCCTACACACTCTGGCCACATGAGGCCGGGCATAGTCCTGCACCAGGAGGAACCCAGGGCCCACTGCACCAACGTAACCTGACAATCGCTCTGAGGATTTCATCCCGGTACCTAACAGCAGTCAGGGTATAGTTGGCTATGACGAGGAGGTCTGTGCGACCCTCCAAGGATATGCCTCCCCACACCATCACTGACCCACCGCCAAACCAGTCATGCTGGATGATGTCACAGGCAGCATAACGTTCACCACGGCGTCTCCAGACTCTTTCACGTCTGTCACATGTGCTCAGTGTGAACCTGATCTCATCTGTGAAGAGAATGGGGCACCAATGGCGGACCTGCCAATTCTGGTGTTCTCTGGTGAATCGAGCCGCACGGTGCTGGGCTGTGAGTACAGGTCCCACTAGAGGACGTCGGGCCCTCATGCCACCCTCATGGAGTCTGTTTCTGACAGTTTGGTCAGAAACATGCACACCAGTAGCCTGCTGGAGGTCATTCTGTAGGGCTCTGGCAGTGCTCCTCCTGTTCCTCATCGCACAAAGGAGCAGATACAGGTCCTGCTGCTGGGTTGATGCCCTTCCACGGCCCTGTCCAGCTGTCCTCATGTAACGGCCGGTCTCCTGGTATCTCGTCCATGCTCTTGAGACTGTGCTGGGAGACACAGCAAACCTTCTTGCGACCGCACGTATGGATGTGCCATCCTGGGGGAGCTGGACTACCTGTGCAACCTGATTGGGCTGCAGGTACCACTAGCAGAACACAAAACTAGAGAAGAATCAGTCAGGAAGGATAAGGAGAGAGCAATTGTCTGTGACCACCACATGCAAAACCATTCCTCTTTTGGTGGTTGTCTTGCTTTTGTCTCTCCATTGCACTTGTTGTCAATTTCATTTGCACCAAAGCAGGTGAAATTGATTCACAATCACTTGTGCTTCCTAAATGGACAGATTGATATCCCTGAAGTTTAACTGACTTGGTGTTATACTGTGACAATTACGTGTTAATTAATCAAATTTCTTTGAGCAG
>OMKR01109484.1:0-16302 GCA_900302355.1 Cyttopsis rosea | reverse complement strand
CCCTAACACCAACAGGAAGTCGGCCATCTTGAATCACATGACCGATTTCTCGCCATTTTCACACATCATATTTGAACGAACTAGTCCTAGGGATCTTATCACACCCACTTCTAATTGACTCACAATCATCTTCAGACATTGGAGATGAAAAGTTATCAAAAGCTTTTCCCTACGTTATTCCTGGTTGCCGTGACGATGCCGCCAATTTCGATGCTTCGCCATCAAACAGGAAGTTGTTATAACTCCAGCATACTTTGTCCAATCTGCACAAAATTTCTCTTGCTTCATCAGTGACCTGCCCTGAACACATCTACACACCCATATTAACTTACAGTCATAGCGCCCCCTACTGGCAACAGGAAGTAATTGCACTGTCGCAAACATCATCCAATTTACATGAAATTCACATGGTGTGGTGTACACATGATGGCGCGAAGGCTCGTTCATCGCTACTTGCAGCTTTAATTAGGGCCTGAGCCCGTACCGGGCGAAGCCCTATTGTATCTGTAGGAATTATTTTTATGTATTTATTTCTCCGAAAACGATGGCCTTTTGGCCCCCCTAAACGTGCCCCAAAAGTCACCAAATTTTGCACGCAAGCCAGACCTGGCGAAAAATTTGATATTTAATGGTTTGCATTAATGGGCGTGGCTAAATCGCTCTCTAGCACCTCCTAGCGACCCCTAAAATTTGGCGCCCCTCGCTCCAGATTGACATAGACAAACCAAATTTGCTACGCATGTACAACATGTCAAGACGCACCAAAAAGTCTCTTGGACCAATACCCTACCACCAACAGGAAGTCGGCCATCTTGAATCACATGACCGATTTCGCGCCATTTCCACACTTCGTATTTGAACAAACTAGTCCTAGGGATCTTATCGCACCCACTTCTAATTCGCACACAATCATCTTCAGACATTGGAGATGAAAAATTATCAAAAGCTTTTCCCTACATTCTTCCTGGTTGCCGTGACGACGCGGCCAATTTCGACGCTTCGCCATCAAACACGAAGTTGCTATAACTTCAGCATACTTTGTCCAATCGGCACCAAATTTCTCTTGCTTCATCAGTGACCCGCCCTGAACACATCTACACACCCATATTGACTTACAGTCATAGCGCCCCCTACTGGCAACAGGAAGTAATTGCAATGTCACAAACATCATCCAATTTACATGAAATTCACATGGTGTGGTGTACACATGATGGCGCGAAGGCCCGTTCATCGCTGCTTGCAGCTTTAATTGTTATTGATTTTCTTTTACATTGGATGTTGTTTGTTTTTCTGTAAACTCTGGAGACTGAAAATCCCAGTTTCTGAGATACTTAAACCACCCTTTCTTGCACCAACTATCATTGCATGATCAAAGTCACTTGATCAGATCACATTTCTTCCTCACTTTGATGTTTGTTCTGAACAACAACTGAACTTCTTGTCCATTTCTGCATGTTTTTTGTCCTCGCCACGTGAAGAAGTACATAGCTATACACTGAGCTAAACACTACCACAAAAGTACCCGGAGACAGGATCTCACTTTAGGTCTCTTTAATGGAAGCGGTGTGAAACTGTGGAACAGTACAGATGTTACAGTACAGTTTAGTGACTAATCTCTATGCGATGCATGTAACCTATCACTTTAATCATCATCATCATCATCATCATCATCATCATCATCATCATCATAACTCCTTTACCCGAATGCATGAATACACTCACAGACTGTGCTTTCTCAAGGGCAGACACAAGGCTGATGGGAGGAGATGTTAGTCCAAGGGTGGTCTGACTGACTACCTGCATGTCTCTTATACTTCCTGTGTTATGCTCTCACAATGACGTCACAACCTCTGATGACATAGAGCTCCACTGCGGGGCAGCACAGCATGCTTTTTATTTTATTTGATTGATTGAGTTGCTGCCACATGATTGGCTGATTTAATATTTGCATTAACGAGCATCTAGTAGATCTAGATGCTCTCATATCTAGTAGATACTGACACAGATCTGTGATCTAATCATTACTCACATTGAATTGTCAAGTGTACAATTTAGTTGATGCACTGTTCCGATTCACAAACTCCCATGATGCAGCCTGCATTGAGATGACAAGTCTAACCCGAAACCTTAGATTTATATGGCTGATGGCTTTACAGAATGATGACAGATCCTGGCTATTTTAGCGACAGCCATTTGGCCTAAGTGAAATGTGTTATTTTTTCCCAGAGCCCAGACATTATCCTGCTTTATTTCTCTCTCTCTCTGCCTTACTCACCCCATGTTTTCCTTATTCAGCATCAATCCAGTGGCATACATTAACTCTGTAAATGTGTGTGTGTGTGTGTGTGTGTGTGTGTGTGTGTGTGTGTGTGTGAGCGCGGTAGAGAGTGATCGTCACCTTCAATGAAATTTGTGTGATTGGCGCTGGTTCACTTTCAATCTTTGCTAATGGAACCACTGGCAAACACTTCCACATTTCCAGGCCTGGTGCACATGAACACACACACACACACGCTTGCTGCTCTGTCTGGACAAAGCCCAAACACTTTCCTCCGTAGAACCACAGGGACAAACTGCAATACAGAAAATATAACTTCAACTGACAAGAAAATCTCAAGAAGGAGCAATAGATTCTATAATATATATTTTTTTGATAAATTGACTGGACTAGAATGTGTATAAGATTACTTGGGTAGCTTTGAGAAAATATGTCTGACTATCTTACTTGGAAGGAATAGCTTATTTTAGGTATTTACTGAAGTGAAATAATAATCTTTTTAAGAGAACAACAGATTTTGCAGTGTATAATTTTTATGCTTTTATAGTTTGTATCAACACAACCAAATGGCCTCACCTGAATTTTGGGGACCACAGGTTTCAGGGGAAATGAATTTGATAATGAATTTGACAATGTTGTGAGTAAAGTGGATAGATGTTTTTTCACCTCAAAATTGGTCCACTGCTCAGCAGACCAGGCAATATGGATTTACAATTTACCGTGATGCATGCTCCACTCCTCTTCTCTGTTACTACAGATACATTTTGGTCAGCGATGGTCAGGGAACCACTCAGTATGTAGTAATTAAGCACAATGCCTGGATACTGGCCCTGAATGCTAAACACTCCATTAGAGTATTACACCGTAGAGAGAAAGAGAGGGAGGGAAGAGGAACTGAGGATAAATTAATGAATTTCAATCGATAATCTATCAATTATGATGTGTTTCACAAGACACAGTCACTTCAGCAGAACTGTTATCGAAAATTGTATGCTTGCAAACTGCTAACTTTTAGTCCACACCAAGGTGGAGATAAAATTCTTTGTTTTTTATTTGCGTCCACAAGCATTTTTAAGGACAGAAACTGCAATCAGCTCAAGGGAAGACCAGATAGGTTGACAGGAAGACTGCCTCTGTTGCTTAAATATTGCTGAATATGTCATGGTGAGCTCTAATTAAGATTTAAAAAATAATAATAAAATAAAACATGTGACGCTCAAACCAGACTGAGGCGTTTCCTTGAATAATAACTACATAGGAAATACAAGAACCCCCAATGGAGTTGAGGATAAGGCTTTTGTTGGATAATCAAGTGGACCTTTTGTTAATTTTAGGCGAATTAATTATCTGTTGGCTCCTTTTGAGTCAAATTTACAATTCGCACGACACATATTCACACATAAGATCTTACAGCCACAGTCCCTGTTGGCCACTGAGGCAAATTAAGGCACAGGTAATAACAATTCCCATCTATTAATGCTATTGTTATTTGGGCACTGTACTTGACACAGTCCAGTGCTTCAATCAAACATATAGTCTGAATATTTTTGCATTTTGAGCACATTTGTAATGAATATGTTTTCTGCCCAGGTCCTTCACAGTCTACAAGCCATGATAGAAATTGGGGAAAAGATAGGATAGATAGGGGATACTGTCCAAACTTTAAGTTTATACATGTGTGTATGAATGTGGGCTCCTGCTCAAAAAATATCTCATTCCAAAATCTTGGGCATCAATTTGGCACAACCTTTCTTTCATGTATACGTTTCATATACATGTTTATGAGTCACGCCTTCTTGTGGAAACTGGAAATGCTTTGTATATTAGGATTTTTGGACTCCACGTAGTGAACATCTTTTGTTTATCCCATTTTTTTGGTTTATTTGGGTGTTTTGTATGGTGTGTTAGTTCTCTAGTTAGTTCTCTGTATAGTGACTATAGTGATTTGGAACACAGCGTAGGCGATAGATCAATTGACTGAAGGTCAGGCACTCTGGTGGCACCATTTGCCAGGTTAGTGGGGTCAAGGGCCATGTAATCAGTAAGTGTCGAGTGGCTTGTCTCACCAAAGGCCTTGGAAAAACATTCCCTCTGAACGCTAAAATCAATCTGGTATACAAAAAGTATTCAAAAGTATAAGGGACCTTTGGCAGTCGGATGGTCTTACTCACCTTTTCTGTTTCATCCTTAATATGTCCTCTTACTTGCTAACATTTTATGTGCATTATGTTTTTGTTTATGATTCAGTTGTGCGTGCACTGTCCTAATGCACATCTCCGCTACACACACACACAACCGTCAATAATATATTAGCGGAGCAGGCCTTGTGTTCAGTTTGTTTGGACTTTGAGATGAATCTACAATCCATTTAATTTCACACATTTGTGTTGAGACAATGTAACATCTAGACCGCTAGCATTGTTCATACTGTATTAGCTCAGACTGCGTTGGATTTATTTTATTGGAGATTGGGTGCAAGCTAATTATTTTTGTTCAGCATCATTCAGCATCAAATGGTGGTCAATTCCCAAGCGGTTGCCTCTATGAAAATTGTATACACAATTTCTTCTGCTCACAATTTCCGGATGATTTGTTTTGGGATATTTGTCTGGATGCTTAAGTCTGCCCCATCACACCAACCTTTCTCACCATATCCTGTGACTAACTAATAATTGTCTTATCTTTAAAGTATAGAGCCCCGATCATCCAAAATCCACACTCACTGAGTTCATTTGGGGAAGCAGACAGTATTCCCGCTTAGAGAGTTAACTCAAGGGATGCTAGTCATGGTCCCCAAATTGAGCAGCAGCAACAAACAGCGCCGAGATCTCCAAGTGCAGTCCTAGGAACAGCTTATGGCAGGGATACACCAAAGGACACCTCAAAAAGACAACATCACACATTTAAAGACTTCTTTCCATCCGAGTGGTGAACACTATCGGATTTAGCAAGGACTAGTCTGGGACTGATCATAAGAGTTTTTGACCATCCCAAAACAACCTAAAATAAAATGGCTACCGCTGACCTAAGCGCATTCTTAACGACCCTTAAGGCCTTGTTGTAATGTATCCTAAAATCCTGGCTAAAGTTGTTTGGTGTACTGTGTAGAACCCTCAATCTCCCAGGCCTCTTGTAAAGGGTTATACTTAAAGAAGACCCTTCCAGCGTGAGTGTGTGTGTGTGTGTGTGTGTGTGTGTGTGTGTGTGTGTGTGTGTGTGTACATGCAAATTCCACAGGGTCCGTAGGGGCTCCTTCCACTAAAGCTGATGTCCTCCCTTCACTACCACCACTGTGACCTGTCCAGACTTCCAGGCTTAAACAAAAGCCCATCTCAACGGCGAAGCAGATGATGCACTTTTTCACCTCGAGAAAAATCTAATATACTAGCTCACAAAAGTAGCCTGAGTATGCTGGCCTAGTTTCCTTTTGCAAATGGCATTGCCTTTGTTTTTGACGTAATCCTTGACCAGGGCAAGTCAACGACATTCTGCTGGGGGCCAGATTTTCTATTATTATTCTATTCTTGTATACACACTGCTTCGTCATAGTAATCTCTTAATCTTATTGTGCATTTCTCACATTAATATAATTCATACAGTTCATTGATATGTATTCACCATATACTGTATGTATTCAAAGGTTGCCAGTTGAATAGGCTTGACCATAATCCAAAAGACACATTTTGAGCAGGGTAAGGAATATACATTGAGTCTAATCATTGTGAAATCTGTCTAATTGATTTAAATTCCAGGGTCATTCTTCTGCATTTGGAAAAGTGTACCCCAATATGTAATATGACGGAATAAATGGGTTAGCGAATGTAAGATTTAATTATCTTTCCCCATTCAGAACAGGCAATCTGATTAGCCATAGCTGCTTCCTCTGCCATTCTAGAGCAGAGATGAGGATGAATCGGAATGGCTGAGCAGGAAAACTCTATGTGTTCTATGTGCGTTATACAGCCCACATTTTTCACTTCATTGATGCTCATATTAAGACAGTACTTAGTCAATGTGTGTTACATAACTATCTTTCCACTGATATATTGGAAAATATAACATACACTTTAAAAATCCCCGGAGGGAAATTCAGGCTAATAGAAATAAATATTTCAAAGAGATATGAAATAACATCTATCGACACAAAGTTGACAATAATGTAATAAATATTGAAAAATACATTTATGGAATGCAATAAATGGAAAAATTGTGCATATATTTCGCAATACATGGAATATCAGTGCAATATCAGGGGGCGTTACAAAAGTAACATGTTGCAGTAATAAATTACCTTTTAGCAGTAACGCAGTAATATAACTACTAATACAATGTGGCTAATATTATTACAGTTACCATGTCAAGTAACGCGCGTTACCACCACCAAAATTAAGTGTTAACTAGGGGTGGGCTGATTGATCGGATGAAACAACTATTCGTTACTGATATTGTATTTTGTGAGACTACGATTGTCGTCCGATCATTTTGAGTTCCATGATCTGAGATTTTGTTATCATTTGGTCTCATTGGGTATCGCCTAGGTTGCGTAGGCATCCACGGTTCCCTGAGGAGGGACCAGATCTATTACTCATGAGACTGATCGTCAGATCACGTAATCCAATCGAAATGCTCTGCATTCACGCCTGAAAGGCAGAGGAAGTGACGACCCCGGGGAACCGTGGTTGCCTATGCAACCTAGACGTTCCCTATCGCAGAGACTGCAATCCATTACTAATAGGACCGTATACCATCACGCAATAGTATGGTGATCACCCAAGGAAGGTCCACATAATAATGTACCCCCCCACTGTCCCAGACATGTCAGTGGACGTGTGAGAAAAGATGCTTATGGGATACTTTCTGTAGCACCTGCATACTCAAATCCGCATGCTGAACACAGCTTGCGGCAGCGCAGATCTAGTAACATCCAACATGTAAAACCGCACAAATGTATGTGGAGAGCTCCAAGATGCTGCCTGACATATCCTCCACCGACGCCACCCTGAAGAAGGCCCAAGAAGAGGACACTCCCCTGCTGGAGTGTGTGCGCAGGCCCTGAGGGCCCTCCAATGACAGGCTCCTGTAGGCCAAATATTTAGCTTCCACTAACCAATGAGCCAGCCACTCCGTGAACAGGGACCTACCCTTTGCTTGGGAAGCACACTCAAATAACTGGTCCCCGTGCCTAAAGTTCTTTGTGCGGTCTACATAACATCGCAAAGCCCGAACCAAGCACAGAAAAAATTCCCATCCTTTTTTGGGACCATGAAATGGTTCCTGCGCGCCTCCCTCTCTACCGGGACGCTCCACGCTGCCCCCTTTTCCAGCAGAGAATTAATTTATCTTTATTTATCTTGAGAACCTCTGTCTGATGGTCCGGGACCACTGACTCGACCTTTCCCCTGAAAGTGGGCGGGGGACGGGTGAACTGAATTGACGTAGCCCTCACTGACAGTCTTTTGGACCCACGGACTCATCATGCACACGCGCTAGGCCAGGATTGGTGGTGGTCACCCTTCTCCCTGCGGTGCCCACAGTTCGGGTACGTCCTCCTCGACACCATGAATTATATTTCTCGAGAGGGGAGAAAAAATTGGTATATAAATATAACGTAAATATAAATATACTGCCTCACCGAAAGGTACTCGAGCCGGTGACTTACACTGACTCACACGAGTGGGACCCGAGAGGTGAAAAAGGGACAGAAGTTTGAGAGATCTCAACATAGGTTCTTCTTACGCGAAGTAAGAAAAGGAAGAAGCGGAAGTCAAGCCGCGATATATATATAACCGCAGGGCAGGACGGAAGCGCGTCGACGTCACTTATGTGATCTGACAATCAGTCTCATGAGTAATTGATCGCAGTCCCTGCGATAGGGAACTCTGCTGTATGTCAATGACAAATACATCGCGTGATCTGATCATGCTCACGTGATAGGACACCTGCACATACGGTCCCTCCACTAAGCTATGTCGCAAATCAGTGGCAGAACTGCTTTACGCCAATATTTTACATCACAGTGCTTTACAGTATCTGCACTATAGTTGCCACACATTAAGGGCAATCTTGATTAGTAGGAACATTGTAATTAACCTTAGGCAGCCTCCCATAGACACTTCCATTTTAAAATGCCAAGTCAGACTTTTGCACTTATTTTGGTGAGTAACT
Source organism: Cyttopsis rosea (assembly GCA_900302355.1). NCBI lineage: Eukaryota > Metazoa > Chordata > Actinopteri > Zeiformes > Parazenidae > Cyttopsis > Cyttopsis rosea. Next base: position 7,859 of record OMKR01109484.1, on the reverse strand, counting down.
TAAAAGTAGTGTAATAAGTAACTGTAGGGGACCCGACCCTCATGGGTTTGGGGGAAGGCAGGAGGACACAGGAACATCGGTTCAACCCGCTGAGTGGGCATTTATTCACACACATAATTATACAGATCCACAGACAGTGGACAGTGTTCTCATGAACACTTCGGCCACAACAATCGGCCGACCACCACTCGTTCCTCCTTGTGGCTCCGACCTCGACTATAAAACAGTGACACATTTAAGCACCAGGTCTGGGGAATTTGGCAAACACCACAATTCCCCACACCTGGTACTTAGCAGACGAGGGGAATGATCAGAGGCACTGATCAGTCCCGACGCCGGCTAACTCCTCCCCCTCATCTGCCACATACCCCCACTGCCCAACTGGGGCCGGGAGCCGTCCGGTCAACAGCCCACTCCCCCCTCTCCCAGAGCGGGAAATGGGAAGGGTGTCCTGCGGCACCACTGGGCCTCCTGGCCACCTCCAGGCTAGTGGGGCGATGGTACCGGCCTCCGACACTCATGGAGGCTCTGGGCCGGTTCCGCCGTAGGCCCTTCTCGGACCGGTGAAGGGGTCTGGAAGACGCACTTGGAAGGTGAGTGGAGTCCCCCCGGACCCCATGTGAGTTCCGGGGATGGACCCGGTGTTGGACCTCCCGGCTCCCAGCTGCAGGCGCCCGCCCACCTCTGGGACATGGGGACGTACCTTGTTCGACGATCGCGTCGGTCCTGGGGGCGGACGCAGCTGGGACGTGGCTGGACTGCCTCTGGACGCCGGTGACCCACCGTTTCTTGCGTAGGACCTGGTGCTGGGTGTGGGGCTGAAGCAGCCGTTCTCCCCCAGGGCGCTGGTGGAGCGCTGCCGGTCCATGCCTGCCGCCCTGTCTGCGCTTGAGGGTGCATCTTTTGCCTGCACATGGGAGTGGGTTCTATGTGCGTGCTTCAGGGGAGCGGGGTGACCTCGCACTCTCTGGGACTGGTTCGTGCTCCTCGGGGTCATGTGGGCTTTCTGCTTCTCTGGGGGTTGGGGGGTCTTCTGTGGCTGCAGGGGTCTACACGGCTGCGGGACTTCGGCGACGACGGGATTCCACCCCCCCTGAAGGAGACCACATAGGGAGCCTGCACCGAGCACACCCGGCCAGACTCAGGTCCCCGCCCGGTGCCCAGGACCAGACCAAACATCCCACCAGCCCCGGCATGACAGGCCATCCCCCCACACGGGATGCCGATGGACACACAAGCCCAAACACCCTGCCCACAGAGTGGGCGACCCCAGCGGAACGCCAAACCATGGGGCCCAGACTCAACCCCGCAATCCGCACCCTCCGCCCCCAACCTGCAACCATACCCCAGACCGACACACAGAAGGCAGCCGCAGCCACCCCCCAAGGGCACAGCGCCCCACTCCACACCCAAAGACCGGCCAGCTCAACACAGAGACAAGAGCAGACGACCTCCCCTCGGGCCCCATACCCCCCGAGGGGCCCTGGACCCCCCCATGGCTACAGCACCAAGGATGTCCCCACAGCAGCACAGCACCCACCCTACTGCAGGGCCCCCGCGTGACCCAAGAGGCCCCCACATGCCCCGAGATACCACGACACTGTCCGGAAGACTCAACTATTGATGGATTTCATTACATGAATCAACTTTGTTTGGATATTGTCAATAGTCTTTTCATTGACATGTATTCTATTAATAGATATAGCCATTGGGATGTGGTGAGATTATCTCATATATATGGACATACTGTATGGATGGGGAAACTGGAATGCTGTGACCCAAAAGGGAGGATAGCTTCTGGGTGATGTTGGTCCAGAATGTTTGGATAGGTGGGCAGAGCCAGATGGCATGAAAGTAGTCATCTCTGGTATTGTGGGAACAATGAGAGCCAGCACCTTTGTCCAGGAATCCCATTTTGAACATTTTGTGTTGGGTGATACAATATGTGCTCTGTGAAAAATCCTATACTGGATGAGTTACATTTTGGAATTGTGGGTCATAGAAAACGTGTTGTTGCTTCTTCCAGAAGTTGATTGGTGGAAACAGCAAGGTCTCTTTCCCATTCCATGGTTGGTAAAGACAAAGTGTCTGTTTTGAATAAGAGTTGGTATATTCTGGAAAAGGGATTTTTAAAATTGCCTCTGTGAGTAAGATGTTCATGATCATCGGAGGTGGTTGGAGGATGCCATTCGTTAATTTGAGTTTTTACCTTTAGAGACTGCTGCAGTTGAAGGTATTGCAGGAAACCGTGACCACCGATGTCATACCTTTCTAGTATCTGAAGTTTGGGGCTGCTAGGCCTCCACAGTCTTTTTTGTAGTGTAGTGTTTTTTGTAGTGTTGCTAATTAAATTCTTGGTTTCTTGTGTTTCCAATATAACTTATTGATTATAGAGTCTAGAGTATTAAACCAGTTTACTGTTTGTTGGACTGGGGTCATTGAAAATATGTAGTTTATGTTCGGTAGTATGTTCATTTCTACTGCTGCTATCCTGCTTATTAGGGAGATGGGTAGGTTGTTCCATTGAGTGAGGTCTTCTTCGATGGATTTGAGCAATTTAGTAAAGTTAAGGGTAAACAAATCTGACAGATTGGTGGAGATATCAATACCAAGGTATCTAATGTTGCCTCTTGAGATGGTTAAGGGAAGTTTCTGGGTTACAGCATTCCAGTCTTCCCCACTGAGTGGTAGGACTGTGGTTTTAGACCAGTTTATTGAATAGTCTGAGATGGCTGAAAATTAGATTTAGAATTTAGATATAACATCTAACGCTTCGGGTAGAGAAGATATTGGGTTCCATAAATATAATAAAATGTTGTCTGCATATCAACTGATTTTGTGAACAGAGTTTCCTGTTTGTATGCCAATTATATTATTGTTTTGACGGATGGCCACAGCGAGGGGTTCAATAAAGATGGCCAATAGTAAAGGGGAGAGTGGACATTCTTATCTTGTGCCACTGTCAGGGTCTCCGGCTGTGGCTCCCAGTCTCCAGTGTTCCTTGTGTATCTTTTTCCTTTTTCCCTTTTGTCTCCTGTCTGTCACTGTTGGTCATGTGTGTGTCTGTGTGGTGGAGGTGTGGTCTCCCACTTCCTGGTTCCTGGCTCCCAGCTTCACGCAGCTGCAGGCAATTAGCTCATCACTATTTTCTCCATAAATACCCCGGCTCTCCAAACACTTATCACCAGGTTGTTGCCTCATCTCAGTGGTATTTCATGTTCCTGCTCAAACTTTGTTTTGTGTGTTCTTTGTGCTGTCTAGCTCATACTAACCCTTGTCTCCATGCCCCAGGATCCTCTCATCGCTGCCGTTTGCCTCCAAGTCTGTTGCCGCTAGCACCACGCTACTCACTTGCTCCACTCCCTGCCTTCCTCCCTACTTCATCCAGATCCTCCGTCTCCACATCACTAATCCACCCCAAAATAAACTCTTTTCATATTTCTGCCTCCGAGTCCGTGTCCTGCACTTGGGTCCGATCCGTGTCTATAACAAACACTGCAATATACTGCCAATATACTACTTTTCAAAACAAAATTATAGAACAAAATATAATAGTATAACTACATCCACATTAAAAAATTAATATATAGATTATTTTAAAATAAATAATTACACTACTGTATTTTTTTGCAATATATGAAAAGTGGCAATAATGGCTATTATTTGCAATGTATTAACCCTCTGTAACATCTATAGGGACCTTTATGCTCCGTCTCCAGTTGAGAGATATAATTAGATCTGCCTCTCAATAATTCATCAATAATTACCGGATTGGTTGATTACTAATACATGTCGTCTTTAATTAGTGATACGTTTTGGCGCCATGGGCACAACAAGAGGCCAGTTGCATTCTATTGGGCCTTCCCCATTATATAAGTAAGTCAATTAATATTCATGTTGTGGGTTTTAAAAACACAGGCACACACATTCACACACTGTCCCAGATACACTATATCCTCTTTGGACAACAAACTGCTTTTCCCTTCCAAGTAAATCTAATTGGCCCGCACCTTCAGAAGTGCGACGAGCGGTGACAAGCAACGAAAACTAGCTTGGTTCTATCACACCGCATCGCTTGTCTCTGCCTCACCCGTTACGGGGTTGTTTACGGTCAGCTATGAAGATCGGTGATACGTCACACATCCTCGCCGTCTCTCTCTCTCTCTCTCCAGAGCGATGGACCACTATTCACTGTCACACGGTGACCACTCCTCCTGATTCATGAGGGATGTAAAAGCTAGCGGAAAAATAACCAAATAAATAACCAAGACTGAAGCTGGCCCACGCAGACTTCAATACACACACACACACACACACAATCCCCGGCTGTCCATCCGTCTCTGCCTGCCATTGGATTGCCTTCTCAGCAGCTGTGCGAGTCTGCGCATGTGCTTGCGCTGACGCTTGTGCTTGTTCGTAATTGAGGGTGTATTGGTGAGGGCCAAATCCACGGGTGCTATCATGTGTCATCTCTAAATGACAGTGTCGTAAAGCATTAGCAACAGGCCGGGTGGAGGACAGCGGGTGCTGCCAGGGCTTCGTTAGCCAGACAAATGGCGCCTGTCTGGCGATGTGTCGCTCCCCTGTTAGCCCGCCTGCCCACGGCGAACGGTATGGACCCGATATCACTTAGAGCCGCTGCAACAAGTGTCTTCCCCCTCGGCGTGGTGAGAGGAGAAATGAGAATAGACAGCATAGCGGTTCACGTGAAAAATGAAAATAAGCAGCGGGGGGAATACGCAGGGATGTTTTCACAGTTTTTCACCACAAAATGTACCTTATTTCATTTTCAGATATTTTTAATGCTTTTAAAAAGGCCTTGGGAAGTAGCATATGAATATCCAAGTGAGTGACTACAGCCTTTTGACAACAAGTTTAGGCCTCGTCCATACGAATACGGATGTGGTAGGGGGGTGGATGGAGCAGTGGCTCAACCGGCAGCAGACAAAACTGAGTAGTTGAACTAATGGACAGAGGCTTTACAAACTGTGTCTCATCTCTGGCTCTTCTATCTCACAGCAAGGCTGCATCCCGACCCCGGTACGTTAAATGAAACACATTGAGAAGGTGTGTTTTGTGTCCCCGGAGGGCGCAGGAGCCCCCATGAATTTTCGGTTGTTTTTTTCTGGAGACTTTTTGTTTCATTTCAAGGACAATAAAGCCTGACTTTACCTGAACCCTCTAGTCCATTCATCAAATCCGGCCCACACAACAGTGGCGCCCCACATGAGGTTGGGATTCAAGGACAACCTCGGTTCCTCGGAATACCTTCCCCACGCGCACCCCCACTCACAACGACAGAATTACCTCACGACCACAACCCCATCCACGCACTAACCCCTTTCTTCCCTTCTTCCCGCAGGGCCCAGCCGGTGCAACTGGCCCAGACATACAGTATCTGGCGGGACTGCCTGTAAATGGAGGTAGGGCAGGTTGTTCAGCTTGTCGGCAAGCCATCCTCCTCTCCTGGTCCAAAAGGGAGGTACAGTATACCGGTATGTATACAGGGGGGTACACACCAGGCTCTGTTAGATTCGAGTTGTACACAGAACCTGATCCACCAGCGCCTGGTTTGATCCAGGACACTGGTGGAGGCACCGTGAGTGAGGATAAGGTGTGTGCATTGGGATATTCACAAATTACCCAGTAGTGCCGGTGGAAATTCACTGTAAGGGGAAAAAGCATAGAGTGAAGGCCGCTGTTAGCTCCTGCCTCACATGGCCTGTGTTTTAGGGACTGATTGGCCAGGGTTTAATAGGCTAGTTAGGCAGGTAGTGGGGGAGCGTTCACGACCGGGGGAGATGTGTGAGTGGTGTGTGGTGCTCAGTGGAGAAGCAGGGTCATCCAATGCGGCTGAGGGGAGTCAGAGGGGCCTCTGCAGGAGAGCACACAGGCTCCTGAGGTCAGTGATGTGTGATGACACCCTGTGCTCAGCCTTTGACCAGGTGATGAAAATTTATTGGCCACTGGTCTCCACTTGCGCATCTCCCACTCACCCGTACTTCTGTGTATTCCAGGATAAACTGTACAGAGTGTGTCATTACACTCAAATAGAAGAGGAGGTTATGCAATTGCTTGTGCTGAAAATTCGTTGGGAAATGGTTTTACAGGTGGCTCATCACAATCCTATGGCCGGTCACCTGGGTTACGATAAAATACTGGACTGGATAATGGCCCATTTCTATTGGCTGGGGATTCACGCAGACGTGCAACATTGGTGTGCATCCTGCCGTGAATGCCAGTTAGTCAATCTGCCAGCCACCCCAAAAGCCCCTTCCCTTAGTCAAGGTCCCCTTCGAAAGAATTGGGATGGACCTCATTGGGCTCTTGGATGGTGCACAAGTGTATTGCTTTGTGTTAGTCCTGGTGGATTATGCAACATGGTATCCTGAAGCAGAACAGAACAGAACGATTTATTGATCACACACATGTGGAGGGTGACACACACACGCACACAGTAGTGGCGAACGATGAGATATAGTCTCTGCTTTTATCCCATCCTGGCCATCCTTCCTCCAGGAAGGAGCAGTGGGCAGCCCTCACTTTGTCGGCGCCCGGGGACCAATTCCAGGTGGTGGGTCCGTGTCGTGGTCAGGGACAGGACAGGTGTTCACGTGTGCACGTTTTTTAGTCAGGATCCTTATGTTGGAGGAGACCCATGCGAACACGGGGAGAACAGTGCCCCAGGCGGGAATCGAACCCAGGACCTTCTTGCTGTGAGGCAACAGTGTTAACCACTGAGCCACCGTGCCGCCTATAAGGGCAACAGCCCTTATAACATCTCTGCAAAGAGTGTTGTACAGGGCTCTGTAAAAACAGGCTCTGCTCTGTCTGCATTTAACTTATGCCACACACAGGGAACCGTGAGCTCTTCAATCCGGCCCACACAATAGAGACAGGATATTTTACAACGTAGTATTTTCTCTGTGTTTTGGCCGCTCGTCCACACGAAAATGGCGTCACTGAAAACAAAGCTTTTGGAAAACGCCTTCCAGGGTGGAGATGTTTCAAAACTCGCACCACTCAAGAAGAAGCTCAATACGCATGTTCTTATGTGGTTTTTGACATCAAGTTTTATGAGATATTATCGCCCCTTACTGGCCTGGCATGCTTATGTGAGTGTTTTAAATAGTTTTTGCATTCTCACGTGGATGGAGTTGTTTTTTTTTACGGAGGAGGAAAAATGCGCTTTCAGAAATATTTGTATACGTGTGGACGAGGCCTTAGTTTGAGTGAGTCATATGTATGTATGGAAAAATGCTATGTTCACTTTCACTCCATTACTGACACTAGCTAGGAGCCTAGCATTGGTGAAAATCTGCTTTGTTTACCACTACTTGCTCTGGTGTTGCCAATATGTGATGTTCAATTGTTTACTACACCACCATTTTCCGTTTGGAGAAACCTTGGACCTCATTCACAATTTAGGTAAAAAAAGAAACATTTTACCAATAATGAAATAGAAATCGGTAGAAGGCAGATAAGAAAAAAATTCAGTGTGCTACACTGTAGGTCAATGGATCATTGAGGGGGAAAGTAGGGGGTGTAATTGTCCTTTAGGCATTTCAACTAGCAGATACTCTCTTCTTGCTTGCATTTGTTTAAAAGATAGGGTGAAATATTGTTGAATGAACTACCAATTTATCTTCATGGTTTGCAGTAAAACTAATGGAGGGGATTTGAACATTTACACACATTCAAAGGTGTCTTTAGTTAATTTGCGATCCCACCGACTTTTTGACAGCTGCATAACTGCCATAAAGTTTGTAAATATTTCCAAACACTGCATAAGTTGAGTTTAACCCACTATGCAATCATATCAGATGTTTAGAAATAGAAAATGAAATATTATGAGAAAC
>OMKR01109483.1:0-10645 GCA_900302355.1 Cyttopsis rosea | reverse complement strand
TCCAGAAGGGACGAACACCTGATGAGGTTCAATCTAGTAAGACGTCTGGAGATAGGACGAAGAGGGAATTGGCACAATTTCACAATTTGGAGTCGTACCATTGGAGGATAAGTCTAGGAGAGAAATGGGGCATAGGACTATTTCCATGGTATGGTGTGACATTTTTGGCGGATCACATTGATAACATTACTTACACCCTACAGGGTTTCGCAAACGAGACTATTAGAGGATTTGAGTACTTGTCAAACACTCAAAGGAGTCACAGACTGACGCTACTGAAGCATGACATGGCACTTGATTACATTTCGGCCAAACAAGGTGGTCTCTGTGTGGCTTTGAACTTAACGGGGGATGCTTGTTATACCTTAATCCCCGATAGCTCTGACAATATGACCAGCGTTATAGATGCATTGAAACATATAAGGGATGCGTTTTGCGCGTCAGAGGGAGCAGGATGGTCTGCAAATGCTTGGTTACAGGGGAAATTAGGACCGTTAGGAGCAGTGTTAGTTCAGATTTTGGGAGCAGTTCTAGTATCATTATGTGTTTTGTTTCTGTACGTTGCTGTTAACCTTTGCGAAGGCTATGATATTAAGATGGGTTGGAGTTGTGATGCCTGGAGATCAGATTCAGATGCCATTGCTTTGCCATATTGCCATACGACTGACATTGATGACAGTGACGACGAAGAAGTGGAGATAGAGGGCACACTGACGGAAAAATATCCGTTTTAAATATTTATTCCTATTACAGTCACAATAGTTATTCTGATATATGTTGATTATTTAGTGGTCATTTACTGCAACATGATATTGTTAAAGGGGGGAAATGGAGAATGCATGAATGTTAACCTAGAACAAGGTATTAATCTGTATAATCTATGTCTGATGTTTTAACATACATCTGTTGTCTTGGCAAAGATACTGGTGATTTTCTCTCTCCACCTAGAATGATACCGGAAAGATTGGCTGTTCGGGGACCCAGAAGCCCTGAAGGGAATCATACCTTCAAAAATGGACAATGAAAGTGGACGGAAGGGCCCTGGACAAGGACACTATGCAATAAATTGCTCAGTTTCGAAACACCATGGACATTACATTAAGATGTGCTTTCATGTTTTCTATGACATTCTTGTTTTAATGACTAGGAGAAATTATGTTTTCTGTTAAAGGGGCAAATGCATGGGGACCTCAGGTTTTTATTTCTTTCGGCTGTTGAGGGATAAAGGTACAAGCAGGGATAGGCGTACTGTTTTGTTTTGATTTTCTGTGGTTTCGTATGTATTTGCCTAAGTCATTATACATCGATTCTACTACACTGATGTTTTATGTCAACTAATTGAGAGACAAACAAGTCTAGTACCATATGCTACGGTTATGTATTTGGAAATCTTTTTCTGCATAATACCAATCAGAAGGATGGTTTTTGCATATTTTTTCATCATACATGAATGACACAGGTATTAGCAGTTTTTTCTGATTTCCAAATATGGGGCCTGATGAGTGAAATAAAGATAAGTAAAGTAATGGGGAACGCGAAGACAGTTAAAGGAGGAACGGTTATTATAAGTGTAATCATGTATGCGATATTACTGTCAGCGTTATTATTTTCATTCTAATTTTCGAGACTCTATCCAGTCTCGGAGGGGGGAATATGTGGTGTATAATGATTCGTATGTTCGGTAATGTTTGATAGTGTAAGCTTTGATAGTAAGAATACGGCTGGATTCCAGTGAGGTGCTGGCCAGTCTGGACAGAGGGGTCCTCCTAGGGGACCTTTGGACTAAGAGCCTAAACAAGATAACCTCTGACTCCTCTATCTCTAGATTGGAGGACCATTGTTAGAAGTAGTTGAAGGAATGTCAGATGGTCGGGGGTTTTATACCCCTGGTGCAAAATGCTTTATAAGCTTGAACGGGAGAGATCACGGCAGAGCGTGGTTTTCAGATCTTTGACGAAGGTGCTCTCCCCCGTGATATTTTTAATTGGGTTGACGCTGAACTTTTCTGTAATAAAATCAAGCTTTATACAATCAAGTCGGTGTCGGTGGAGATCCTTTCATCATCCCCACATCACCTTTGACGGCAGACACAACATCATCAAATTGAATTTTTGATAAACCTCAAAATACATAAGTAGTTGACCTAAAATACATTCTGATATCTGTACTATTTCACACAATTTTGGACCTCTTCATAGAACAGTGCTGCAATGCAGTGATGGAACTTGGGAAGTTTTCCATCAAGCAGGCCCCCAGAAAGTGGGAGCTGTGGCAGTTCCCCTGCCAGAGGTGGGGTTTAAGGAGGGAGACAGAGACGGAACTGCAGTGAGATGCCATCATGGGGTATTAAATTCATTAATCATAAAGGCTCGCTGGCATACGGAACGTAAATCAACAGGAACAAGGGAATGAATGAATGAATGAATCGATCAGTCTGAGGCACACTCGGGTCGCGATCTGGTCATAGACTCAGCTCCCTGCACCACGCCCCCCTCACTGCAAGACAAACAACATATTAGAAACTTCTCCCAGGCCAGTCCTGCCAATCAGCCCCAAAGGGACTGATTATCCTGACTCTGTACAGCTGTGCCGATGCGAGAAGGAGCCAGCGCTGCGCCGTGCAGACCACGGCTTGACCACGCCCCCTCGTCTGCCACAGGAGCCTAAAAAAGCTATTATTCTATTTGTCCACTGAACATTGTTTAGCTATGATTGTTTCAATTGTAGGTTGGTTCTTTAATTGTTAATATACCAGGGACAAATGTGTATTATAGATAGATAGATATTAAAATTTTCAGCAACACACAGGGGAAGCTCATTCGTAATAGTTTATGGGATGAATAGTTCCTTTTAATGTACACAATTTTGTATCTGCCTTTTTTTCCGTTTTCTAATAAAACATTTTTGCTCTGAATCAAATGTTTTATGGTCACAATTCATCTCATAGTTGGTTGGCTTGGTTCCAGGCTTATAACTCATTATATACTGTAAGGATTTTCTGAAATGTGTGAATGAATAGCAAATTCACTACCTGAAATGCGGAGCCAACACGGCGCCCAGTGGGTGGAGCTCTATAACCAGGCAATATTATCATATTTTTAATACAAAAAGAGCCTATACTTACAGTATATCATAAATAAACGCTGACATTTATATACAGTTAAATTGGATTTATGAATGAAATCCATAACTTGAACATGCACTGTACTGTATGTATCTGCGTCCCCCATTTAAATGTCTAGTGAAATGTCTGACATTTCACCAGACACCAGACACTTTGATCCTGTTTACACTTGGTATTAACATGTGTCTTTGGTGCATCTTAGAGCTATCGGATAGCTCTAATGCCAAGTGTAGAGGCACCCAATGCGTCCTCAATGAGGATTGAGATCTGATAGACCATATTCGGAGGTGGTCTGGCTCACAAATCAATACACCATACCTGAGATTAGTACAGGCCCTAATTCTACTTCATACAATCCACAGGTCATCAATGACCAATTTAAACAGTTATATTCTAACCTGTATTGCTCTGATTCTGTTGCAGATTTATCCCAGATACAATTATTTCTTGACAAACTAGACGTTGATCCTGACGTCGAGGCTTTCCTTGATAGCCCATTTTCAACCAACCAACTACACACACAATCAAGGCTATGCAGAGTGGCAAAGCCCCGGGGCTGGATTGGTTTCCTATAGAGTTTTATAAAGAGTTCTCCAACAAACTGACCCCTATTCTAAAATTAATGTACGACGGGGCCTTTTCCGATGAGAGGCCTCTCTCAAGCCACAATATCACTGCTATTGGAAAAAAAAATTGTGGTTCATATCAACTAATTAGCCTTCTCTCCTGTGACCAGCTCTCTCTCACGCTGCCTGGAAGACGTGATTCCCTCCATCATTATCCAAGACCAATCAAGTTTCATTCCAGGGCGACAATCTTTCTCCAACATGCGTCGACTACTCAATGTCATGTTCTCTACTCACTCAACTCTAGAACCGGAAGTAATTATCTCTCTCTCGGGTTAGGGTTAGGGTTAGAGAGGTATTCAGGCATTCAGGTATTAAGAGAGTTCAACAGTATTGAGTGGGGCTACTTATTTGTTGTTCTGGTGAAGTTTGGGTTTGGGTCTACTTTTCGCAACGGTGTCAAAATGCTTTTCTCGTCCCCTATGGCCTCAGTACGTACTAATAGCGTAACCTCCGACTACTTCAATCTGTATAAAGGGACCCGGCACGGTTGTTGTTTATCCTCATTTCTATTTGATGTTGCGATCGAACCACTGGCTATTGCCTTTAGATCTCATGACAGAGTCCGGGGTATAGTCAGGGGCGAAATGACACACAAAGTCTCTCTTTATGAGGCTGATATGCTTCTTCATGTTGTGGAGCCACACAATTCCAGACCCCACCTCTTGGATATACTACATAACTTTGGAACACTCTCAGGTTACAAACTCAATCTCACGAAAAGACTACTTTTCCCCATCAATGACCTGGCAGAGGAGGCAGACCTTTCGCAGTTTCCTTTTGAGATTGAACAGGACTCCTTCACATATTTGGGAATATGTATAGGGCGCATATTCAAAGCACTCTTTAAAGGGATAGTTCGCATTTTTTTTGTTTGCAAGTGGGGTTGTATGAGGAAATTATCCATAATCAGTGTATTACCTGCAGTAGAGTGTGGTCTGCGCACTCCAAGTGGACAGGACTGCCGGCAGAGTGTATCGGTGCAGACAGGGCCAGCAGCAAAACATATTTTAGCCACCTAAAAAATGGCCCACCTAAAAAAAATCAATATCAGTTTATGTGTACGCTATATTTTGAAAATTTTCACCGCTTTATCTTGCCGTCAGACAGCCCTTTCATTTGGCATTTTCTCAACCGTAGAACTTCCGTATTCCTACACATCAGTGCAGGAAAGTCTGGAAAGTTAGTTTCACTGCCTTAGACTACCCGGTTCGTCTAGTGGGGAGGCCAAATAAGATGTGGGAACAATGGGCGTAGCCCATGTGTTGGCCGGCCCTACTGTTGCACACACATGGGGAGGAAGATAACTTAGCAGGTATGTGGGGCTGTTCGATGGGTTCGGAGTAGGTAATGTTTTGGGGGTATGGTGCAATCTGCATGCAGGCGCAATACCACAGGACGCAAACATGAGGCTCTCCATCTGGGCCTTCTTCACCCTAGTCGCATGGATCCATGGGGGGCAGAGTCGATGAGCACCGCTGTCCGGGTGACTGCGATGACGGTTCCAAAATGACAGGGATCCAAATCATGGTTCTCCTACTTTGCCAGGCTTCAAGGATCTGATCAAGACCTGATCTCCTGGCTTGTAGGGGTGTGTTGGTTTGTCACTGAGGATAGGAAGAGAGGGAGACACATCACCATAGTTGCCATTCAACATATGGATTAACGCATCGGTATAATTGTTAATAACAGTGTCCATATCTCCGGGGAGACATGGACCTCTCTTCCCACGCACCCACGTATCGTCCCATTAATACTTCAAAAGGTCATAAATTTGTTGTGGCACTCGGAGTCATTCGGATTTTGCCTAAAACAGCTGGTAAAACCCAGGTACTTTTACCTTTCGTAGTTGCTTCAGTGTTTTTGTCTTGTGCGATTCATTCGTTCCACAATACCTGATGATTGTGGATGATAGGGAATATGAAATTTCCATTCAATAGTTACATTATCACTTATCAGTGTTAATGCTTGTTGGTATTCTAAGTCGAGGAATAATTTCCTTGGCTTGTATTTTGACAGTTTCATTTTCATTTTTCATTTACATTTTCTTTAGAACACGGAAAAGCTTCTACCCATTTGGGAAAGTGATCTACAATCACTAACATGTATTGTAAATGACCTATTTTGGGCATGTGTGTGAAATTAATCTGTAGTGATTGAAATGGAGCCTCTGGTGTGGGTGAAGCATGATGTTGTGTCTGAGTGTGTCCTACATTAGTACGAGCACATTTGAGGTATAATGATAATAATAATTTGGTAGTTTTTGAAATGCCTTAATAAAAAAATGTGTATTAAAGCTGCAGGCATTTTTTTTGCCGTCATTGAGCAAAAATTCCATAAGCACCTTTCAGCATAATATAATTCTGCTATAATTCACTTATATTATGACATAATATAAGTGGTCTGAGTGAAAACTAGACTCCTGCACCTCCTCTTGGCTCTGTTTTAAGGCTTTAGAAAATCTAGCCCGTGACGGTAGACTTTGGCCAATCACAGGTCATTTCAGAGAGAGAGAGCGTTCCTCTTAGTTGTTCTACAAACTCAATGCTTGTGGGGCTGCTGCTTGTGGTGTCCCTGGTTTCTTGCCCTGTGGCTCTGCGCTGGCAGCCAGCCTTCTGGAACGTCTTTCTCCCTGTGGGGAGGTGTTACCTTCCCCATCCTCGTGGCGCTCCTGTCCCTGCGGGGCGGTGTCACCTGCCCCTTCCACCACGGGGGCTGATGCTCTTCTAAACGCCGCGACTGTTCATTCCGGATCATCCGCACAGCAGTTTGGTTTAAATGGAACCAGAATTTCTTACCTTCTACTTTTAGGGCTACTTTCTTTTTAACACTTTGACATATACCCAGTCCCCCGGACCTATTCTTTGTTTGTCTTCCAGGATGTCTGCTTCTCTGTTTTCCGTGGCGCCTTTCACTTGTTGGAACACAGCTTGATGTATTTGTGTTAGATGTGATAGGTAGCTTTGCAGCTCCCTTTCCAGTTGTTCAAGTGGAGGTCCATCATATGGATCTCTGAGGTAAGGCACAGGGATGGGTCGACCTGTAAGCATTTCATGTGGTGTTAGGTGTGTTATTCTGTTAGTACTTGAGCGCATGGACAGTAGTGCTGTGGCAACGCCTGCATCCAGTTTAGTGTGCCATCCTCCATTATCTTAGCTAGCTTAGCCTTCAAGATTCTGTTATCACATTCAACTGTTCCTTGCGACTGAGGTTGATGCACGTAGCCAAATCTCTGTTTGATGCCAAACATTTTTAGCGCTATTCTAAACGTTTCCGCCATGAAATGTGGCCCATTGTCTAATAAGCTAATACTGTCGGGGATGCCAAAGCGTGAGAACACTCTGTACAAAAACTTTGCCACTGACCTAGAGTCTGGGCCTGGTGTGGGCACTGCCTCCACCCATCTACTGAAACGGCAGATTATACAAGGATGTATCTCATTCTCCCTATGCGTTGTCATGTCCACATAGTCTATCATTAGATGTCTAAAGGGACCGTCAGGTGGCGGAATATGTGCTATGGGGGCTGAGAATTCTTTCCTGACATTGTAATGTTCACATACTTCACACTCATGCAATGTTCTATCGACTGTTGCTGCCAGATATGGTGACCACCATATCACTTGGAGACGTCTTATAACCTCCCCCCTCACGCAATGGTCTCTATGCGCATTCCTAATGGCAAACCGTAGCAACGGTGGGCAGCACAAAATGGCCGTGGTGGTTTCGCCATAGGCTTTTCTGAGGGCCCTCCAGAGTAACTGGAATTGCTCCTTTTTTTAACCAAACCACTTTTTTTTCTTGAGCGCTAGCTGTCTTGGGCTAGGATGAGGGAAGGCAGGGTGATGAGAGGCGCCAAGCAGCTGTTAAGGCTTTAACTTCGGCGAGCTGGGCAGAGCACGGCTGATCGAGCTTAGATTTCAGAATGTCTGTAAACGTTTCACCATCATCATTTAATTGGACGATGGCAAAGCCTGCGTGATTACCAGTGCCGTCTCTGTAACAGGATCCGCCCACAAAAAGTGTGAGATCTGCGGCAATAGGTTGGTTTTGTAAGTCTTCATGTGCTCGCAAAAACATATCTTTGTCATGGACGCAGTTGCGAGGTGTGCCTTCTTCAGGCAACACCATTTTTGTCGCTGGGTTCACGTGTTGCAGCATTGAAGGGTTAATTCGGGAGCGGCAAGTATTACTTCATAGCCCATTTTCCTAGCCTGTGTTAATACAAATCGCGGACTAGTGAGCAGCGCATGTAACTGATGGGACGTGTATCGTGTTACTGGGTATTTGAGTCTTTTTCACACTGCTCTTTGGTGGGACTACAAATCAATAAATCATCTACGTATTAAAGAACTGTACTGGAAACTGGTAGACCCTGGGCCAGCACTCTGTTAAAGATCGACAGACTTTCCAAAAACCCTTGTGGTAACCTCGTATATGTGAATTGGGAGCCTTGATAGTAAAAGGCAAACAGATACTGTGAGTCAGGGTGCACTGGCACGCTGAAAAAGGCAGAGCATAGATCAATCACAGTATACCACTTTGTGCCGGGCGGGATATTAGAGAGTAGTGTGTGTCGGTCAGGAACAACCAGTGGCTCGGCATCCACAATGAAGTTGACGGCCCTTAGATCATGTACCAAATGATAGTCATGAGAGCGTGGCTTTTTGATTGGAAAGATTGGTGTATTACAGGGGCTTGTAGTCTCCCTCAAAACCCCTGCTTCCTCCAGTCCTTCAATTGTAGTTTTGATTCCTTCTATGGCGTGTGGTTTGAGAGGATACCGTTTTATGTACGGTAACCTGGCTCCCTGTCATAGTTTTATGTGTACCGGTGCTGCTGATTTAACACATCCAGTGGACATCCATCTGTCTTATGTTTCGAACATACTTCCTGTGGTACTTGGTCTAATAAGACTTCATGCTCTAATAGTATAAGTTGTCTGGCTGGACTGCGTTCATTCATTAGAACGCTCTCTGCCCTGCCTACGTCATAAGCTTTCCCTGATATCCTGATGTAGTGATTGTCGGGAGACACATGGACGTAATTATTACTAATTCGTGAGATTTGTGTCCTTCTATAATGAGTAGTGTGATGTGAGGGGTAGAGTTTTTGACTTGGAACCAGTCTTGTAGTTCTGATGGCAGTGTCACAGCAGCTGCAGCTCCTTGTGGCCCAACATAAATGTCTTGGCTGATGATGGAATATTGCTTTCCGTTGATCAGTTCCCTCCAGCATGCATCATAGTCCAGATGGCTCTGGGATTCATCGTGCAGGACTGTACAATGTAGCGGCAGCTTTAGCGTTTTGGCTCGCACCGACGGTTCCCATGTGCCCCAATGCTGGCGGAGTGCCGACTCTTATGGTGTCAGGCGCAGCCAGTATACTAGTTGCTGCACACGGTCGCTGTTTTCAGGTGCTGACATCACAGGTAGCATGCCTGCAGGGTGTTCTTCAGGAAAGTCCACATACAGCCCATCTGCTGTGCACATAATTTTCGCCTTTAGGGGGCACAGGATGTCTCTCCCCAGCAGATTGATGGGAGTGTTGGAGAGTATAGTAGGGGAGCAACTATAGTACGTCCTGTGATCAGCATTGGGACCAGCTGCATGAGGGGTATCACTTGTGTTTTCCCAGAGAAGCCTATTGTTCTGACTGACGAACTGGAGAGGGGGAGACCGGAGCCGTTTCTCCCAATGCATGAGTAGGTTGCACCTGTGTCCACCATAAAGGTTGTAAATGCTGTTATCCATTTGTTTGCACCGTCTGTGAGGGCTGGCAGCCTGTCCGCTAAGGCTTTCATATCCATAAATGACGTCCTTTCACCACTAACGGCATTTGAGGCGCCATTGCGTCTTCTTCGCGTCATGGATGGTGTGTCTTCTCGTCAGCCGAGGTCCGTCTCTTGACCACCTTATCTGTTGTTCTCCTTGTCTGGGTAGGGAGTGGTCCAGCCAGTCCTGGAGTCTTTGTCCGGTGTCATCTTTACCAGCGCTGTGGGACTTTATCATTCCTTCCAGCTGGAGGTGTAGTGTTTCCTTGCTTTAGTGTTGTTTTTGTGGTTGGGACCAGCGGGTGGCACCCTGGGCATGGATGTCTTCCCAGGCTTCTCTAGGAGGTCCACCTCTAAACTTCTGAGTACACTTTCTGACCTGGGGAGGGGCCTTGTAGTCTTTTATTCCGTCCTTTCTGGCCTTTCTCTCATAGTCCACTTGCTTTTGGAAACAGATCAGAGCACTTCCCTCTCCTGTTCTCTGCTGATACACCTCCCTGTCCTCTATGTCTGGCAATGTACTCTCTGTGTCTGTAGAGTCGGGCCCTCTCTCTTCTGAGTATCTGACTCACTTGTCTGTCTCTGGGTTTCTATCCCCACGTGATGTCTTTTATCTGTGTTTGCATGTCTGTGTTGGGGCCTTCTGTCCCTCCCTCAGTGTCAGGGTGAAGTCCTGTTGTGTCTGCCTTCGATGGTGATGTGAAGATGATGGAAGGATCTCCGCTGACACAGACTTGATTGTATAAGATTTGGTTTTATTACAAAGAAGTTCAGCGTCAACCCAATTAAAGCATCTCGGGGTGAGAGCAACCTGTCGGTCTGCAATGTGCGCTCTGCCGCACATCTCCTTTGTCCAAGCTTTTAAAGGACCCGAACATCTGGAAAATATAATGGAGGGGACAAAGATCTTTCTACTTATTCCCCGAGTCCAGGGGTCTCTTGAGATTGGGGCCCCTTCATTCCAGACTGACCGGCCCCGAACAGGCCTCTCCACTGCCACACGTCAAACCCCTGCAAGCCGAAACCTCACACAGCACACAAATAGTTATACAAGTCAAAGTTAAAAAAACTCTACTAAACGTTGATACACCACATATTTCCCCCCTTCGAGGCTAGATAGAGT
>OMKR01109438.1:0-12332 GCA_900302355.1 Cyttopsis rosea | reverse complement strand
GAGAAGTGGACAAAGAGGGATGGGATGGTTGGCATACCAGCCGAGACACGCAGGCCACCAGCAAAGTCCCAGCTACTAACAGCCCCACACACACTCACACACACGCAAATTGACTTGGCTGGCCAAAGGACTAAGATTTCAATATTTACAATGAGTGCAACAGTGCAAGAAGCATATTCAATGAGGTAGAGTAGGCATGAAGGTAGTAGTGATAAACAGTAACTACAGTAATGAACAATAACTAATAAATAATAGTATATATCATATTATATAATACTATAAATAAGTAACACTGTCATTGAGTGTCCCACTCAATGACAGTGTCCCTGTCCATACCTATACATTCATTCATTCATTCATTCACAAACTGTATATATTCAATAATTCAATATTTATCTAGGGAATTAGCTGAGGATTGTGTAGAACTGAACCAACAGCTCCTGTGGCGAGTTGAACTTCCCTGGTGCAGTAACATACTCTACTCTTCTGGGCTTTTTCAAATAATGGAGTCAATGATCATTTCCCACCCCTTCAGGCCCTGAGAGATTGTGGTTCCCAGGAATTTGAAGGTTGCGTCGTCTGCAAACTTTAGGAATTTCACAAAACGTGTCCTTGGAGGTGCAGTCATTTGAGTGCGGGGAGAAGAGTAAGGGGGAGAGTACGCATCCCTGGGGGACACCTGTGCTGATTGTCAGGGAGTGAGATGTGAGTTTTCCCCTAAAATCACCTGCTGCTTCCTGTTTGTTAGGAAATTGAGATTAGGGAAACTCACATCTGGATCTCTATACATGTGTGCAAAATCCAGTAGTAAGTGTGGCATAATCGGACTAGCTAGCAGCTTGATAACTGATTTAGGTAGTCGTCTAGATTAAATGGTAGAACACCAGGCTGAGGAAGTGGTTCCCTACTTGGTTAGCCCATAACACTGCAGAAATTCTTTATAGTTTACATTATTGAAAAACCACAACTGTGTCATCGCATGATCATAGACCTATTATAGACCTAAGTTAAATGTAATCTCCTCTATAGGTCAGCAGTAGAGAACATAATATTGATGAATATAATACATGATATCACCATGGTTATTTACCAAAGGTCATGACACAGGATTACACTTTTCACATGATTTCAGGTAAATGCTATTTGGATAATGTCAGTGCGCACAAAATGTTTTCCATATAAATTTCAGTTTTTATGTGATTTAAATATGTATTTGAATTAATCAAATACATTTGTTTCATTTGGTATTTATTTAGATATTTTAAAAGGTGCAGTGTGTAGAATTTAGTGGCATCTAGCGGAACGGACTTGGCAGAGATGGAATATTATATTCATAAGTATGTTTTAATTAGTGTATTATCCCATGAAAATAAGAATCATGTTTTTGTTACCTTAGAATGAGCCGTTTATATGTACAGAGCACCTTCCATGGGTGCTGCCATGTTGCACCGCCCTGTTTCTACAGTAGCCCAGAATGGACAAACCAAACACTGGCTCTAGAGAGGGCCTTTCGCATTTTTCAAAAGTTTCGCGGCCACCGTAGCTTCTCCTACACGGAGGGGAATTCATTTGGTTGCAATCTGCAATCTCACCGCTAGTGGCTGCTAAATTCTACACACTGCACCTTTAATGGGAATGTATTAGTCATATGTATAGAATCATGTTATTTTCATTGGATCCAGGTTATACTCTCTCGCGCACTCTCTCCCAGTAACGTACATGGTCATAGCAGCCTGTTTTACAGTGTAATTAGGCTGTACCCTTTTTTCTGATTAATAATCATATTGTGTTCATAGTTGGATGTCAAACAGGATATTGTATGCCGGTGTCATGTTATTCAAATGCATGTGATACAGTACTTCCACTTCTCGAGTCCCATCGATTGTTTCACAGGGAGGCATAAATGAATAGGAAGCAAAATCTATCAATCATTAACAAACTTGGAGGATGACACGGGAGTTACAGAAATAGTGATCCATCCCAAGGCGGGAAGAAGAGAACAAGGATGGAACCATGGGATGGGGCTTCGCATGGACGGAAAGAAAGAAGGAAGCGATGAAGGAGTGGCAGGAATGAAAAATACAACTAGCCTACTTGGAGGAAAAAGAAGAAAAGATAGACAATGGTTATGATTGATGATATGATATATGATTTATGATTATATAATATTTCCATCATTAGCACTGTTAGATTTTTTAAATATATAAATAAAAAATGAAATAATAATTAATAATTTTGGGGTCCAATAGACCAATCAAGTTGCAGATTGAAGATGACAACTTAAACTGG
This sequence comes from Cyttopsis rosea, assembly GCA_900302355.1. Classification (NCBI taxonomy): domain Eukaryota; kingdom Metazoa; phylum Chordata; class Actinopteri; order Zeiformes; family Parazenidae; genus Cyttopsis; species Cyttopsis rosea. The sequence continues at coordinate 10,043 of OMKR01109438.1, read as the reverse complement.
AATTTCTCCTACACAGATGGATATTTATTGAAATTGGTTGCAATCTGCAACCTCACCGCTAGATGCTTCTAAATCTTATACACTTCACACTTTAAGTCCCATCTGTATCAATACTCCGGTTAAAGTGTTTGTAGATAAGGAAAAAACAGTGTTTGACCCATAATGAGTATTAATATTACACAACAACATTAACGTTTTAATTGTGTATTGTTTTTCCCAGTTAGATAAAAAGAAATAGCAAATGAATACTCGTGCATCCACCCAATACAATTCAGTACAAATTGAAACACGTGATGTACTGTGACAGTATTGTAAAACCTGGCATTGCAAAAATTACAATTAAATCAACAAAATGAGTGTTTTGCCATACCTGTGTGCAACAATTCTGACAAAATCGAAAATGAAATTCAATAATTGAAATAAATTGAAATAATTTTGACCCCACGCAATAGCCTTTTCTGACAATTATGCCATTGAAATATATTTTGTCGTCATCACCATCCCGTTGTTTCTCAATAATAATTGAAATGAAAAACCTAAAAGAATATTTAATGACTTGGCAGTCAAAAAATAAATAAATAAATAAAACCTTGTTTCTCGTAATTACTAAATTAATAAGAGTTATTGGACAGTCAGTAAATATACCATTTGAACAAAATAATGTGTGCTGTTTCTAAATACAAAGCCAAATTTCAACACCAAACACCATGTTCTTGATGAGTAGCCCTCTTGTGAGCAGAATGGTGCATATCACTGAAATGTTAAAAAAGTTTTTGTTTTTGAATTTATTAGGGGTCCAGCCCAAAGGGCAGGAAACTAGGAAACGCAAGAGACGGGATTCATCGGCCAGATGGTGGTGCTTTAACGACCACTTTTACGTTTTGTCTAATAAGTTCTGAACCGCTGGTTGTAGAAACAAAAAGCCGCTAACAACAGTATGTGGGCGTGGTTTAAAGGGGGCGTGGTTTGAAGGGGCCGTGGTTTGTAGGAGGCGTGGTTTGTAGGGTCTGCAAGCCGCAGCTGGACCCTTCTCTATCTATGGCTCGCAGCTCCAGAACCTGCCGCCATCTTTGTGCAGGTCGCCCGCTCGCGATGCTCAAGAACCCTGCACCAGGACCCCTGAGAGACACGGCCCCTTGTTTTCAGATCAACTTGATAACACTCCGACTGGACAAAAACCTGGTGAAGAAACCGGAAATCTTTTGTAAACCGAGAATAGATGTGGATGCAAATCAAGTATAATCCAAGTATGCATTACAACACGTAGGATTCATCAAACACAAAATTAGGGACGAGATGTGATATTTTGTTATTTGTTTATTGTAACTATACAGGAAGACATCAGTGGAACAAAATGTACAATGTTCAACGTAAAGATGACCCTTTGCACTAAATGGTAATGTACGCAAATCCAGGCGAAGCTTTGCCCAAAGTCCCATCAGGGCATTTTGAATGTTTGTGCATAAATCTATCAAATAATTTACATTAAAAAAAAAACACTAATGACATGGTTTGAATTAACAGGGTGTTTCCCTTTGTACATGGATTATTCCTGACAAATAAAGCTTTAGGTAAACCATGTTCAACACACAAAGCTGAATCTGTCTGGTTAAGTACTACAACTCGCACAAAGCAACTGACAGACCACAATAAACTACCCTACCATCAAGGAGAAGGGCAGCAATGTGAGCATATGCACAAATACAAGCACACATACTGTATACACATGTGCACTCACATTGTCCCTCCCATAGAGAATCACTCATTTTGTGTAAATATTCCCACAGGTTAATATTTGTTCCTCCATGGAGTCCATTTCCTTGTATTTCTTGTCCCATTTGAACAAACCAGTCAGTACTGGGGTAATGCCGTAGTTAGGGGTTCATAGGAGGGGGCAGACTAAAGCGGTTGTCAATAATATTTATAATATAAATAATATAATATAATATCTCTGCTTCTTTAAGATGAGATTCTAACCTTATTATTTTTTACTTTGTTTTCCTTTTTCTTTTTACTTGAGTAAGTTATTATTTTCCCCCTTACACCTTTATTCAGAAACTCCCGTGCTTTACGATGGTCACTGAACTTCATCCGCTTTTCCTTCCAAGCGAAGCGCGGTTCTGCTGGGTGTGCCAGGGTGAAGCGTATATCCAGGGCATGCAACTTCTTACTCACCTCCGTGAATTCCCTGGGCATATCTGGGAAGAAAGACAGTTTTCAACCTTTCCACACAACATCCTACTCACTAATTGTCCCCTCGGGGCTGCCAGCACCCTTTCCCTCGCCAAGTGGCTCAAGAAGCGGATGATAATAGGCCTGGGAGAGCGGCTTTCAACAGGCATCGGCACGGGGCTCCGGTGCACTCAAATAATTATACGTTATTATACACTTAAATAATTTATACAACAAAAAGGTAGAGTATGCTATGTACAGTGCTAAAGAAATTAACAAAGTATTTAAAGACTTTATACTAAGCTTTATGAATCAGAAATAAACCCATCGCAAGAAAAACTTGATGCCTCGACACCTCTCAGAAATGAATCTTCCAAAACTGTCAGAAGTCCAAACAGTACAAATCACTGCAAGTAGGAAAATCACCAGGACTTGATGGGTTACCAGTAGACTATTATACAAATTATATTGGTATACTGATGTACAAATGTGGAAATATATCATCTATATTTTGAAATGGCCCTAACCCTAACCTTAACTGGGCTGAATATGATTCCTTCTTGGATTGGATAGAAATAGAAAAGTCTATAACGGCTCCTTTCAAACCCATATAGGTCCTTTCACAGACAAGAGAGATGGAGAAAGAAACCCCATATTAAAGCACTCCCAGTGGGGAGTGATGGAGAAATCTCAATACAGCCAGGTTTATTCTTCCACATGGAATAACCCTCAAGCCCGGATAGAGAAACGTTCATTTAGTTGGTATTCCAGGGGGCTGGAATATGTGCTATTAATGATTTATATAGAGATGCAACATTTAAAACATACCAGGAGTTAGTTGATCGGTTTAACGTGAAAGGGAAGGGAGAATTCTGGAAATACCTTCAATTAAGGAGCAGTATACGGAGTGTGTTCAAACTTAACAGGAGTTTAATGTCGAGTATGATACAGGAGGTCTTTACCCAACAATGCACAGTTCCTGAGTGTGCAAAAACATCAAAAATACGCAAAGTGAGAAGTGTGAGAATCTAAGGTTAATCTGGGACATGATAATAGACATGATATTGGGGAGACATGGCATGATATTGTATCCAATACTGGCTGGGCCACAATAGATATTAGAAGTCAATTTACTCATTGCAAAATTATACATAGATACTATTACACTCCTATGAAGTTATTTAGGATGAACATGATACAGGAGAAGAGGTGTTGGAAATGTAAGGAAGCAACCGGCACATTCTTACACGCTATATGGGAATGCACTGTGGTTCTTCCCTTTTGGAAGGAAGTGCTGGAGAAACTAGGGGAATGGATAGAGACTCCCCTCAGTTATGTCTCCTTGGTGATAAAACACTTTTAACCACAAGGTGTCAGCCAAGTACAGTTTGGACTAATACTGACAGGTTGCATTATTGCAGCAAGACATGTTTTGCCGAACTGGAAGAATTTAAGCAAGTCTGGGATCATTTCTTCCTGTACATTAAGGGTTTACTGCATATAAACACTGCGGGATAATCCAATGCTAGATATTATCATGGCAGCAACTGTACGACGTATTAAAATGGGTACATTTGTGAGGTCTGTCTTTCTGTTTTAGTGTTTTTTTTCTTTTTTATTATTATTTTTAAAAAAAATTGGCTGTTTTCCCTCCCTGTTTGGGTGTGTCTGGGAAAGTTGACTTGTATAATATTGATAACAGACATTTATGAGTCATATGAATGTAGAATGACTGATTGAAAAGAAAATTTAATAAAAACTTAAATGACAAAAAAATAATAGAGCTCTTCCAGCAGGGTTTTCAGTCATCTGAGCACTCCAGCACAAGATTCCAATAGTGTTCTACGTTGTGTCTCTTGAGCTGTTCTCTGGTCGTTGTTCGATGTTTTGTGTGCACTGAATGCTTACCCAGCTCCACGACCACAATTATGCAGGTTATGGATCCTGTGATTGGAGGACAAGGGAAAGGCGTCACACAGACAGTGTTCTACACCAATAAATGAATAGTTTTCTCCATACACACATACCTGTACACTGCAATATGGACACCATGAGTGAGGTCTTCCTTTAGCTTCCTGACCTTCTTCTCCTTCCTCTGCTCAGCTGTGTGCTTGCGGACAGCATTGGCCTCCTCGTGAGCTCTGAGTGGAGTAAAAAGATGTTTAATTCGAGAATCTGTTTGCTAAAAAGGTTCTGAGCCTAAAGGCCTACTTAGGAAATATCACTATAGATGAGTATATGCAAGAGGAAGAGAGAGGCTAGTGATAAAAATGATGAGGAGATCAATTAAAAACAACTCACTTCTGTGTCTTGGCCATCTGCGCTCTGATGTGTGCCACCACATTGGTGGGGTCCTGAACCGCCTGTTCCCAGCACTCTCATCAGGATGGAGATGCGCACTGTTGAATGGGAAGAAACATGAGTTCCTCCATATGCCATGTTGTGTGACATCAACAACCAGTGTGTGTGTGTGTGTGTGTAAGTACCTTTAGGTTCTGGAGGAGGCATGAGGCCTAGACGGACCTTCTCCTGTAGCGCCTTCTGAGCCTGCCTACGTGTCTGTCTCCTCAGCTTCTTCTGCTCCTTTTTCGTCAGGTGTACACCCAATGTTACCGCTTTGTCTGTGTCCACTGAGAGGAAATATGGCACAAGTAATCATTAAATGTTGCGTTTCTTAGCAATTACACTCCCCTATACATTGTAAAAACAGGCTGTGTGAGGGTCAGTGCGATCGGATCACCAAAGACGCATGTTAATGCCAAGTGAACGGGGTCCAAGTGAACTGATTACAGTTCTGTCCAAGGAGATGCAGCACACAATCTTCTCTATAACATAAAATAACAAAATCCAAAGTAATATCATCATTGTATATGTAATGTGGTTAAGTGAACATTAACAAATCACAGGTATTGAATCAGTACGAGTGATGAACTGAAATTAAAATTCTTGGCCATGGTGAAAGCCAAATGAATGCCAAAATACCAGTACCTGCTTTCAATTTATGATGTTTGCAATAAACATTTAATTGCCAAAACTACAAGGGAACTCTCCTTATATGAATGAACAGTCAGTTTCTAGTGTACCTGCATCTCGGTGAGCATGCCAGGGCTCTGAGTTGGAGATCCATGAATGACCTCAGGCTCCTCCACCTCTTCAAAACAAGGAACACGTTTCCTCGTTGCCATCCCATCTCCCACTTCTGGTAGTTGTTTCACTCCACCAATATCAGCTTCATCACCAGAGACATCCCTTGAGAAGAGGCATCCTGGATGAATAAATCAGTTTGGAAAAGCAGCTCAGTGAACACAAACAGCACTATGATTTATACTAACACATCAACACTTCATCGTTTTAAATCTAATTAGAAAGCAAAGAACATGGAGATGCAAATCAGAGATACTGGAGATACTGTACGAAATTAACAAGTTTAGGAATTCATCTTTACCTTGAGGTCTCTCTTGCGTTTCTTTTCTCCAGCGCCTTCATTGCCACGGATGTTGCTTCAAAAAGTCGTTCCACAAAAAACCCTCCAGCTGAATCATCCAGAAAGGGGCGCAGCTGCTCTGAATGAAACCAACAAATTGACTCAATGAGTAAACACAACTCATGTACTCCAAACAATGAAGCTGATCATTTTGAAATATATATAAATATATATTTGATTCTCAGCCGCTGACCTATGGTCTTTCTTTTGTCGAGGCCGTTTCAGACGCAATGCAAAGCTGCAGTGGCGACCGTGGGCTCCGAGAAGCCCGGGACTTTCTTCGCGGTGCGCTCCGCCCATGGCCTCTGCTCCTCCGCCTCTCGTTTAGGCAATGACATACATTTCTATATTTCTGTGCAATCACAAATAAGATCAAACTTTATTAAAGAAATACATAAAAACTAAAATGAGATTAAAAAATTTTTTTAAACACATATGTAATCGACATCTATCAACACATTTTACAGGGAGGACTTGTGCAGCCAACTATGCTAATTGAGTCCAATATGGGCAGGTGTCCAAATAAGTACAAATTACAGTATTACAGAAAAATATGGCATTACAGTAATAACAGCAGTCCTAATAATAACAGTAGTAAGGATAAAAGTACTAATGGTGATAATAGTAATAATAGTTAAAGTAGTAATAATGGTGGTAATACGTAGTTGTTGCTTGCCCTGCCACAAGAATTTCATTGTCCAGAATGACCTTGTGTTGTACTGTACATTTGACAATAAAACACTTTGAACTTTGAACTTTAATAGTAGTAGTAATGGGAATATATTAAAGGTGCAGTGTGTAGAATTTTGCGGCAACTTTAGCGGCAGATTGCGACCAACTGGATTCCCCTCCGTGTAGGAGAAGCTACGGTGGCCGCGAAAAACTCGCGAAAGTCCCTCTCGAGAGCCGGTGTTTGGTTTGTCCGTTCTGGGCTCCTGTAGAAACATGGCGGTGCAACATGGCAGCCTCCGTGGAAGGGGCTCCAGCCCCCGTGGAGATTTAAACGGCTCATTGTAAGGGAACTAAAACACAACGATTCTTATTTTCATGGGATTATACACGAATTAAGACATGCGTATGAATATGATATGATATGATCCATTTCTTGCGCTAAATTCTACACACTGCACCTTTAAAGCAAAAATAAATGACTATTTATTAGGAATTAGCGGCACTAGTCGAGTTGGAGGGATGTTCGTTTGTGTAGTGAAGGCGGATAGAGATCCCACTGACCCCTGTTAGGTAGCGACGTCAAAGAGTGTAGAAACCAAGAGACGAAACTCTGGTGCTTTTTTGACAACCGCCGCTAGATGGCGCTACGGTAACGCCAAAGATAGCGCTGCCGCCATTTTGGACTGAACATGCCAATGGGACAACAACCGTGGAACCAAAGAGTGCAGAAACCGAGACGAAACTCTAGTGCTTTTTTGACAACCGCCGCTAGATGGCGCTGCAGTAGCGCTGCCGCCATTTTGGACTGAAAACGCCAATGAGACAACAGTAGAACCTTTTTTTTTTGATTGATCGATTGATTGATTGATTGATCGATCAATTGATTTATTAATTTATTAATTTGTATTTTTTAACTATATATAAAAAAAATCGAAATAGATAAACCAGTACAAATAGTACAAGAGCATAGACTAAGCTATTACAACTTAACATGATATAACACAAAACAGTTGAAATATAAATAAGCAATAATGAAATAAGTTTAAAAACATTTTTTTAAATGGTCAGAGGTCTAATCAGAAATTAAAATGTGTATGTTTTGTTTAGTTTTTACATATTGCATTGCTTTGTTAAAATGTACCACTTCATTCGTGAAGAACAGTGGTCTGGCATTAATAAATCTACATCTGTGGACAAATTGTTTAACCATAATAATCAGGCTATTGTACACCATTTCCATTTTTTTTGTCCTGCATTATAACTCCAAACTTTATATCATTATATTCTAATTTGGGTGATTGAGATATCCAATTTTGAGAAATTTCCCTAAAACATCTAGTATAATTACAAGCAAAAACCAAAGACAACAGTAGAACCTACAGACACACCATGACTGTGAAAGAGAAAAGCAACTGGAATAATAGGAAGAAATAAAACAAAGAAAAAAACCCCCAAAAAGATCAGCTCAGTTATCCACACAGTTGGCCTGAGAAGGAAGCTATTTGCCAGTAGTATGGAGATTGTGACGGAGTGCAGGGGAATGGTGTGTGACAAGGAGAAGTGGAAAAAGTCACTCATCTCCATGGTTCGACTCTTCATACGGATCAGAATTCATCACATCTACCGCACCCAAAATCGGTGAATCTCGCAGCCAAATCAGAAGCGCAATAGAGAATTTCTCTATATTAGTCATCAGGCAATTGTATGACACTTTATGATAAGTTATGATTTGATTTGTTATGTCATGATTTCAACGTTTTTGTTGTTTAATAAATGAAATTAAGATTATATTCAATATATTAGATGCATCTTGTTTTTATTTTACATGCATGAACAGTTTTATCTCATGGGCGCCTAATGGTGATGTTTCTGCTTTATGCAAATTCAGTTTAAAATTAAACTATTTTATTGGCTCTATAAAAACAAGTTACACATGGGATTACATAATAGGATTTTAAAGGATCACTGCAAAGATAGAGGGGTAGAATCAGAATGTAGAGGCTGTCACCAAAACAAAAGCTGTAAGACATTGTGTCGTACAACGTGGCTGCTATTATTATCTATTTAATGAAAAAAGTGACGACACACTCATATCACCCATGTGAAAAAGTACATGATTGTGGTTGTTGCTGATAAAAGTGGAGCATTAAGTTATTTAGTTCAGGGGCAAATGCTTATTCGCATGGGTCATATGAGTGTGTGATCATTGTTTTCATAAATTACGTACAATTCTCATGTACAACTTGCATATTATTTTACCTCAGGAATTATTACATTTTATCTACAGGTTTGTAATGATTTAGTGAGATGGCTATGCAATAAAACCAGGAAGGGGGAATACATTTTCACAGCACTATAAGTTGCTAGGTAGTGATGTTAACTGTTATGCTCGGTATGCATTTTAAATGTACTTTTAAATGTAAATGTTTAAATGCATCTTCACTTTCCACTTTACTGCTTTCCACTACTGTACACTGGTACTGTACATCTACAATTCTACTGCACTGGCTGCACCTGATTACTTACCTGGTTACTTACTGTTTACAACCTGCTCACATCACAGTATTTAAATGTATTTACTACCTGTTTATAAGCTGTTTACCATCACTATGAATATATACACTGCTCAAAATTTTTTTGGGAACACTTAAACATCAGAGTATAACACCAAGTCAGTTAAACTTCAGGGATATCAATCTGTCCATTTAGGAAGCACAAGTGATTGTGAATCAATTTCACCTGCTTTGGTGCAAATGAAATTGGTTGAAACAGGTGCAATGGAGGCAAAAGCAAGACAACCCCCAAAAAAGAATGGTTTTGCATGTGGTGGTCACAGAGAATTGCTCTCTCCTTATCCTTCCTGACTGATTCTTCTCTAGTTTTGTGTTCTGCTAGTGTGCTTGTCACTACTGGTAGCATGAGGCAGTACCTGCAGCCCAATCAGGTTGCACAGGTAGTCCAGCTCCTCCAGGATGGCACATCCATACGCAAGAAGGTTTGCTGTGTCTCTCGGCACAGTCTCAAGAGCGTGGACGAGATACCAGGAGACCGGCCGTTACATGAGGAGCTAGACAGGGTCGTAGAACCCAGCAGCAGGACCGGTATCTGCTCCTTTGTGCAAAGAGGAACAGGAGGAGCACCGACCAAAAAAAAACGTGCGGAACACTTTCCTGTCCTGTCCCTGACCACGACAAGACCACCTGGAATTGGTCCCCGGGCGCCGAAAATGAGGGCTGCCCACTGCTCCTGGCTGCCCCTGGAGGAAGGATGGCCGGTGTTGGGATAATAGCAGAGGCGGAATTTCGATCGTCACCTCTCCTGCATGTGTGTGTGTTTGGGGTTGTCCCCACCCTCTGCATGTGTGTGTTGTGTACGTTTGACAACAATAAATGATTCTATTCTGATTCTATTCTAGTGGGACCTGTGCTCACAGCCCAGCACCGTGCAGCTCGATTGGAATTTGCCAGAGAACACCGGAATTGGCAGGTCCGCCATTGGCGCCCTGTTCTCTTCACAGATGAGAGCAGGTTCACACTGAGGACATGTGACAGGTGTGAAAGATTCTGGAGACGCCGTGGTGAATGTTATACTGCCTGCAACATCATCCGGCATGACCGGTTTGGCGGTGGGTCAGTGATGGTGTGGGGAGGCATATCCTCGGAGGGTCGCACAGACCTCCATGTCATAGCCAACGGTACCCTGACTGCTGTTAGGT
>OMKR01109407.1:0-10362 GCA_900302355.1 Cyttopsis rosea | reverse complement strand
GTCCTGGGTTTGATTCCCGCCTGGGGCACTGTTGGCACCGTGCTCCGGTGGGTTATCTCCCGATCAGGGGCCTTTCTGTGTGGAGTTTGCACGTTCTCCCCGTGTTCGCATTGGGTCTCCTCCAACATAAGGACCCCGACTAAAAACATGCAGAACACTTCCTGTCCTGTCCCTGACCACGGCACGGACCCACCACCCGGAATTGGTCCCCGGGCGCCGACGAAGTGAGGGCTGCCCACTGCTCCTGGCTGCCCCTGGAGGAAGGACGGCCAGGATGGGATAAAAGCAGAGACTGTATCTCATTGTTCGCTACTCCTGCACGTGTGTGTGTGTGTGTGTGTGTGTCACCCTCCGCATGTGTGTGGTAAATGTGTGATTAATAAATCATTCTTCTTCTGATGGGATTGCTGCATGCATTTCACTTCTAAATTGGTAAAATATATATTTATTCAAATTTATTTTTTTAAACTTATTTCCTTTTTTAATGAAAATGTTATTAATGATGGTAAACATGTATTTGCACTCAATGGTCTTAGATGCTATAAAAAAAATGAGCCACAACAAAAGTGGTCATGGATGATTAGTCTCAAAATGAGATGGCTCGCTGCAGCTGAAAAAGGGGAACAGGGACAAGAAGAGTTCATATTGTTCTTGGCCATATTTAATTTGGCAGATACTTCAGCGCAGTGGGTCCCTCGACTGATTCCACAGTAGAACTTTCTAACAGCCTTTATTCTCTTATTGACCACTCGATACAAACCAAAACATCAAGAAGTTATTAAGCCTCAAGGAACCAAGTGGTTCAGATCACACCGCATTCATAGAAATGCATTATTATTTTAAAGATAGGAGCTAGGAGACCATCTAGGAAACAATGTAGGAGCTAGGGGACAGTGTAGGAGACAGTGTAGGAGCTAGGAGACAGTCTAGGAACTAGGAGACAATCTAGGACCTAGGAGACAGTATAGGAGCCAGGAGACAGTATAGACGACAATGCAGAGCTAGGAGACAGTCTAGGAGACTAGGTAGGAGCTAGGGGACAGTTAGGAGACAGTGTAGGAGCTAGGGGACAGTATAGAGACAGTGTAGGAGCTAGGGGACAGTCTATGAGACATTGTAGGAGCTAGGGGACAGTCTAGGAGACAGTGTAGGAGCTAGGGGACAGTCTAGGAGACAGTGTAGGAGCTAGGGGACAGTCTAGGAGACAGTGTAGGAGCTAGGGGACAGTCTAGGAGACAGTGTAGGAGCTAGGGGACAGTGTAGGAGACAGTGTAGGAGCTAGGGGACAGTCTAGGAGACAGTGTAGGAGCTATGGGACAGTGTAAGAGACAGTGTAGGAGCTAGGGGACAGTCTAGAAGACAGTGTAGGAGCTAGGGGACAGTGTAGGAGCTAGGGGACCATGTCGAAGACAGTGTAGGAGCTAGGGGACTGTGTAGGAGCTAGGGGACCATGTCGAAGACAGTGTAGGAGCTAGGGGACAGTGTAGGAACAGTGTAGGAGCTAGGGGACAGTCTATGAGAATATTGTAGGAGCTAGGAGACAGTGTAGGAGACAGTGTAGGAGCTAGGGGACAGTCTATGAGAATATTGTAGGAGCTAGGAGACAGTGTAGGAGACAGTGTAGGAGCTAGGGGACACTATGAGACATTGTAGGAGCTAGGAGACTAGGAGCTAGGGGACAGTCTAGGAGCCAGTATAGAAGACAGACGATAAAACTGCTTGCCGTTGAAAGGTTCGTGGTATGAATCACTTAAAAGTGGAATTAAACAGATACGTGACGTCAACATTTCACGCAAAACCTATTATTAAACACACACCTTTATCTACAGTACACTGTCAAACGAACAGGCCGACACATTTAAACGATACCGTGCTCTAGGAGGTCAGATCGGATGATTGACCGGTTTTAGATCTTTCCATTTTCGCGGTTTAAACCACTTTAGTACAATGCAGGTGCATTTCCCTCTGTTTAACATTAACGTTCAACATGGTGCGAAACCCACACGCTGATAGGGAATCAGCTCTTGACTGAAACCGGCTTAAACAAACACGAGAGGGAAAGACAAACAGACCAAGCCGGAGGAAATCAATGGGAACTATCGGCCCAGGTCGCCCGCTTCAAGGACGTGATTTTAACGTCATCGTCCCGGGAATGTGGAAATGCTTTCTGGAGGAAAATAGTTTTGCATCTAAACATCAAGAAAGGTTTGTTTTCTGTGGTACTGTGAGGTATGCAGATCTGAGCCGGTGTAATTACTGAGGCTCTTTTGAGGTTTCTGCACTTTTCACATTTCGATCATTCCGATCGTATTGAGATGAAAACAAACTAACCTCTGTGCTACAGTACTGACATTTATTAAAATCTAAAAAAAAAAAAAAATAACAACACAACAGTACTCAACAGTACAGAAATCAACCTCTAAAGGACACTGATCAACTGTTAACACCTTAAAAACCATCACTACATGGGATGTGATTACTGCATATCTCGCCTTTTTCATCCATGTGTATTTGAAGTAATTCATCAAAGTATAAAAATAGAAAATGTTTTCTTTACACCAGAAAATAAAATAAATGCAACACAGATTATGCATACAAACCAGTTTTTTCTCTCTCCCTCTCTCTCACTTACACACACACACACACACACACACTTTTAAGAAACAAACACTCATTATACCTTCGTCATTCTTTAACTACAGGAACAGTAACCACAACTTTTTACACATATCACTTTCGAGTAGAACAACTGTATTTTGAATTCTAGCACCATTAAATGTGTCCCGCTTTTCAATCAGATAGAAGTCATCGATGGATATTAATATTAGGTATTTATTCGTGAATTCTGCACTAGTTTCAAATGTATTGAAGAATTACAACTGAAGCAAATTGGGAGCACTATATGGTTACCTCGGGAAACGGATGTCAGTGTTTGACTGTTCAATTTACTTTTATAAAGATTTTAATTCAAAAACATTACGATTATTTTTCAAGGTTAAATACAACATCAAGATCTCATCACAGTGTGAAAGGGTATAGAAAAACATGAAAAATAATGATAAATTTGCTCCTTTAGTCTTCTCACCAGAAGACTAAAGTCTTTCAAAATGCAACAACAATAATAATAATAATAATAATAATAATACGTACATTCACCAGCTGGGACCTAAAACATGACAGTAGCTGAATGTTTCAAATACAGTATATTGGCTTCAAATGGGTTGTCTGTGCATCGTACTGAACATTGGATAAACCACACATCTGCTCAAACAGTAAAATATTAAACATCCAAGTCATTATTCTAGGTTTTGGGGTAGGCCGAGGCTCGCAGAATGTCCAGACAGTTGACTGTGATGAGCGCTCCAGTGAGCTGCCTCCACTGCCGCGTGACGGGGTTCTTTATCTTGTCCAGGATCAGGTGCAGGTCCTGGATCATGTCCTTGTAGCTGTCCCCGTATCGCAGACTCCAGGCGTACAGGAAGTCGTAGGCAGGTTTCCACATCGACTGGAACACAGCGCCAAAGACGTCAATTCACAGGAATAAACTCCGATTTGAAAAGCCTTCTCCCTATCTTAGAAGGGTGATTCTTAATATCAAAACTCCACTTTCCAATGGCTTTGTTTCAAATGTTTTATTGCAATGACTGCATTTATGTTTATGATGTATAGGACATAACAACACAGGGACATTTTAGGCAAATTTTACTAAGATTGTTATAAACTGCTCGCGTTGACTGTAAATTTGTTGCCACATTGTGACAGAAATTTGATTGAGCGTTTTAGCCAAGTTAAGCTGCTGTTTTCTTCATCTTCCTATGAACGTTGTGGTGTATGCAGGCATTCTTGTTTTTTTTTCTGGGAGATTTCCGGGAGAACGTTTTTCAGGTTTTAAAGTGCCAATCTCAAAGACTTTCATTGAAATAAATGTCTGTTAAGTCAGTATCTATCGCCGAATGAGGTAACACAAAGGTGATCGAGCCTATAGCCCACTGATGAAAGTCTTTGTATTTGCAGTATTCTGAGTATTAAGAACCAGGTGTCTGTGGCAACTTTCCCACCATGCATTCAAATCACAAGTGCCGCAGTTTGTGGCATGTTTTCCATCACCCAGCAGTGGTTGGTCCACCAGAGAGGGTAGGCGGAGCTAACGCAACAGACTCGCTCTTTGCGTGGCCCAGGTGCTAACTACCAACTGACTGACTGACGTTTGTTGTGTCAGCACCAGGTGAGTAAAAAAATTATAATAATAATAATTTTCATGCTTTGATGCTTTCAATGGATGTTGACATTGTCCAAACCAACCCTGCTCCTCGCCTCTGGAATACTTATCTGCCTCAAGAGACGCTCACTCATTTCAAACATTTTAATCAAAACTACAAATTCATGTTGTCATGTTTCTAGGGTGTACATCAATCCTTAAAACATTTCCAGTCAACTGACCTGGGCGCTGACTTCACCATTCTTCCCTCGATGTGGCGCCTCATAGCCTGCGATCTGAGCACTGGAGAGTTTCCCAATTTTTTCCGCCAGCTCCTTCCATCTCACGCCCAGCTCGACCGCAGTGGACAGAATGACTGTATTCTGGATCAACTGAGCCACCAGACTGATGGAATCCATCTTCAAAACACCCTTGGACGACAACAGCAAATATATTCAATAGCAGAAATGAGTAGAGCCAATGGACGCAAAGTAAACGTAGAAATCTAGTAAATGTATTGCTTTGCTACTTACCACCATAAGCTCATGTTGAAACTTTTTCCTGCTTTTCTCGGCATGGCAATCTTCCTTCAGCTTCTCCAACACGCAGGCGACTTTATCAGCCTCGGTTTCGGCGTGTCGCCGTGTGATGGTGTCCAAGGAGAGGTTGGAGTAGCCCAGGGCGTCTGCGAAACCTCTCCAGCTGGTGATGTGTTCGGTCACCAGGGTCTGGATGGCCGAGTACATGTAGGTGAGCTTGTTGAAGGGCAGGGTCATGTTGTCCAGAAGCACCTCGGTGGTGAGGTGGATACCAGTGAAGCCGATCACTTGGTCTCTGGTGATGAGTTTCACGTTTTTGCAGTGAACCAAGCCGGTCCTTCCTCTGAGGAATCCAATGTACCACTCTTTCACCTTTAAATTTCCCACTGACTTCACGGTTTCTCTCGACAGGAGCGCCAACGTGTCCCCCTTGAAGTACTCGAGGAGGTACTCCACTCGAGGCTGGCGTAGCACCGATTTCAGGGCCACCCCGTACCACTGGAGGCTCACAGATCGATTCAGGAACTTGGGGAACTCAGGAACAGCTTCTTCGGGAATAGTTAAGGATCTCGCCATCTCTGTTCTCCTGTCCAGCTGCTTGGAATTGTGCTTATCTGACCGAACGGGTGCTACCGCTGGGGATGGCACCTGGAAATTTGCAATTTCTGCGTTGTCGCACTGTAGCACTTGTAGATCTAATTTGAAGCAAGTAATTTGTCCCATCTCGGCATGAGACAGTGCAAAAGGTAAATGCAAAACTTTGCCTGTTTTCAGTTGACTTATTCTGACTTCCTTCACGTTGTCTTCAGCTTTGACTTTGAATGTTGAATTTGGGACACCAATGGCAATTTGCAGGTCATTGAATGTGTCAGGCTTGAACTGATGTTTTCCCCAGAGGTGCAGCACAACTGGAGGCAGGTTTCGGTTGCCTATCCGAATGTCTGAAAACGGAAGCCTAGGCGGGATATCGTTATGACAGGAGACGACCATCACCACCTTGAAGGACGGGTGAATGTACCTGGGCCCGTAGACTCCAACAGTAAATTTACGATCGAGGTAGTCCCAAACCGATTTAGCCGGTAGTTGGATAACAGAGGCCTCTGCAGCTGCGATAACATAAAAATGTTTTTTCAAGTCCTGCAGTTTCATCTGCATAATGTTCTTCTGAACGTAACTGCTTTGTACTTTTTGATAAGGTCCCCCTCTCTTTTCGGACATCAACCCCACCAGTGTAGACATCACTTGACTTAAAGGGTCATTTTTCACCTCTCCAGCAAGTTTTACCTCCAGAGTGATACAGTCCTGTGTCTTGAGGTTGCTGAGAGTCACTTCCAGAAGTGGACTCATGGTGGTCATGTAGGTACTGTTGAGCCCAGGCGGAGGATCAAGAATTGCTTTCAATGAAATTTCCTGAATTTCCCCGGGAGGAACGTGGCCTTCTGGGAGGTGCATACATATATCAGAGTCTGGTAACTGCACTGAGCCTCCGGTGTGATCGATCTTGCAGACGACCATGGAGTCGGTGGCCTGGGTCTGAGCCCATCCAGGGCTCTGGCTCATCAGAGCAAGGTCCAGGCACGACCTGGTCAGCTGCCTGTGGCTCAGCCAGGCCATTTTGTAAGCCTCCCTGTCATTTTTTAGCCACTCAAAATCTGGATTCAGAACGGGCCCAGTTGGTTTGAGGCCATTTTCCTTTTTTGATTCCTTTCTCTCCAGTTCATGCAAAATGTCTGAAGCGCTTCTCCATCTCCCAGACCTGTTCGAACATTTATGCCTGGATTCCAAAAGGTTCCCCAGGTTGGTTTCATCTGAAGATGTACTAATAGCATCATCATTAGTGTCCAAAATGTTGGCATGGTCCTTTTTTTGATTTGATGTGTTGGAAACATTGTTTTCTGTGTTGTGTACAATGTCATCTAGAAAAGGATTGGATGCAGACTTGTTCCAGAATGGATTAGTTGTTTGAGTTAACTCTATGACTTCCGGTTGTAAAACAGGCCATTCAGAATGTTTGGTCATTTGTAAAGTAAGGCTACCTGTGAGAAACGGAATTAGGAATACCTCTGTTATCATACCACAATAAATTGACAACAACAGGAGAAGCAAATAAACAAGTTGAACAGAGTCAGTCAAGCTTCAAAATAAAAGTTTCACCATTGAGAGTGCCGTTTGGCGTGGCATCATCATCCAGATCGATCAGCGTCCCCTCCGATTTGCTCCGCATGAGACTCCCAACGCGACGGAAGGACTTTGTTCTGGCGGCCGCCATGTTTACATCTGTAATAATGAAAGATATAATTTAACTTAACTGTATGAATGAAATCAGAGGAGTACAAAGCGGCCGATCATCCCAACCAAAGTATCGTGACATTTCTTGAGTTCTGCTGGATGCTTCTGTCTGGCTACACCAGCAAAGGAAGTTAATTCAATTAAAGTTATTTAATCACTGGCTCAAAGTGGGCATTCTATGCAGGCGCCCAATTAGTAGTTGGCAGGTACAATGGATGTGAGGCAGTAATTAGTGTCCTGAAAGAAGCGCAGGCCGGACAGAACGATGCACTGCTATTCCATGCGGTATTCAACATGGTGGGCTACGGTTTAAAGGGGCACTGTCTGAGATTCTCTAGTGTTGCACTTTAAATTGCAATACGTTTATCAATTTACCTAACCTTTTACTAGGCTCAGTAAACACCCGGCCTGGGTACTATAGTGTTCTACATTTATCCTGACCTGTCCCTCGCTCTCACCAAAGTAAATCCAAGCGGTGACAAACTGTAAATATGTTCTGATTAGACTGCAGGGTTAGCCTGGCAGGGAGGGTTGTTTGATCACAAAATACACTGTGCTCCTTTAAATAGAATGGCTCCTACGCCCATGCATGGGATCACATAGAAACCACACGGTATCTATACTTTGGCATCAAACTAACGATTATTTTCCAGATTAATCAATTAGTTGTTTTGTCGATAAAATGCTGAATAATGTCGATCGCCGTTTCCCGAAGCGCGAGGCGACGTCCTCAAATGTCTCGTTTTGTCCACAACCCAAAGATATTCAGTTTACTGTCACACAGGACTAAAGCAACCAGAAAATATTCACATTTAAGAAGCTGGAATCAAGAGAATTTGGAATTTTTCTCCTTAAAAAAAATGACGATTAATCGATTATCTAAATAGTTGGCGATGAATTTAATAGTTGGATTTAATCGATTAATCGCTGCACCTCTACTCATCAATAACACTTAACTGAAAGGTAACCAGGGCTTATTAATTGGTTCAAAAAAAAGGTAAAACAATAAATGTCGTATGTGCAGAAATTGTGGTATTTGGTGATCTTCCATCACCGCTGTGTTTTGACAAGCTTTACAACATGCAAGCAAAAAGTACATGTGTGACAAAAGAGCCGAGCGTAACTCCTGTTGCCGCAGGGAAGCAGCTTCTTGAAAGCCTTCAGTCTGTCACTCGCTGGGGTAAAAGGACACTACCCATTCATGGCCTGTCTCAGTGAGTCAGTCATTAATAATGCTGTTTGTTACACCAGCGTACAAAAACAGGTTGGTCTTGTCTTTTGACACAATAGTGGCGTCTTTCAGTGCTTTCTTCTGCTGTGGCATGGGAGTGTGGTGCCACCGTACATCTGCATATTGCTTTGTCGAAAAGCACACTTGGGTGTTATACGCAACCCGCGGTGCATTTAGTTTTCCACCTTTTGAAGGCACAGTAAGACCCATCAGGACACGACACCAGGCATGTGATATATATATGATTCCTGTAATGTTATTATTATACCTGTTATATCTACTGTACAGATCTAACAAAACACCCATTCACTGCAGGAACAAATCTGTTCCTCATGAACAGGACAAATGCACCTTCCTGTACGGCTTGGATTTCAGATATTTATGCAAACTTTCGTATTTCAGTCAGAATGTGAATTGTTGAAACAGAAGTTGATTCTGTTCATTTTATTTTCTTTAAAAAAAAATTGCTTATTTTTTTTAATATTTTTGTTAATTTGTAGATTTACTCTATATTACCATTTTTATATTTTTTTGTTAATGTTTAGGTTTATTGCCATTTTTTTCTATTCCTTATTATTAATTAATTATTATTGTTATTATTATTATTATTATTATTGCATATTGCTTTGATGTGTGCTGCTCTGACACCGCTTTCTCTCCGGGGATCATGAATAAAGTATATGTCTGTGTATAAATTGAGCAGCCCGACAATATTAATATCGCAACGTTTACGTGCCGTTTAAATAGGTAAATCACTACACTACAGTACATTAAAGATGCATCACACTCACCGTTGGAGTTGCGTACAAAGGCAACGTTCTTCGCGGGTCAATCCACAGTGACTAGTGCCACAAACTCCCAGGGAGCGTCTACAAAGTGCGCTTCCCTCGTCACGTTGCACAACATATTTGCGCTGTTTGGTTTGAAACGGTAAAGCATTTCGGGATTGGTAGTTTGGAATAACAGCGAAGCCACCTCCGGGCCGTATTGTTCACTGCCGTGTTGTGACTACATTACCCACAATTCCACGCTCAGTTCAAACTCAGTTCAAACATTTGAACTACACCTGAGATATGCCTACCTGTAAAAAAACAACAACAAAAAAGTACAAGTTTAAAGTCTCCGAAACAGAATATATATATATATATAACAAATACTTGAGAAATGTAATTAAGTACAGTAACAAATTATTTTCACCACTGATTTTTATTATTGTATAGAATTACAGATAAACAAGTCTTATATAGTTACACTGGCTGGATTAAACATTGCCGTTGCTTTGAATGGACACAAACACGTACTTTTCCAAATAATACACGTCCATGTATTTTCTTGTTCCTCCCTTGTGTAGTTAATTATTGTGTTAAATATTAAAATATTTAACACAAAATATATTTAAATGAGTGAACTTGTAGTCATTGTTGTCTGGCCTGCCCGTGTTGCTAGGTAGAATAGGTTAAAGTGATTGAATCAGGACACAGACTGCACCAAAGTCCATGTGGGCTCGCAGGAGTCGGTCCTATCAGTCGTGATAATCATCATGGTAATTGGAACCGAAACAAAATAGTAAAACAACTAAACATCTTGAATGTGTTTTGTTTAAATTATAAAGAGTATGTACTTGTTTAGCTGTGCAGGCCTATTAACTACCACAGACAGGAATGCAGCTGCTGAGTCTTTGATTGGGAATTATTCTGCTGTTTGAATGTATTGTGTTGATAACCTGGAGCTGAACTCCTCACTTAAACAATCAGTCTGTAAGGAATATATGGGTCTATCTATCTGTCTGTCTGTCTGTCTATCTGTCTATCTATCTGCCTGTCTGTCTGTCTGTCTATCTATCTGTCTGTCTGTCTATCTGTCTATCTATCTGCCTGTCTGTCTGTCTGTCTATCTATCTGTCTGTCTGTCTATCTGTCTATCTATCTGCCTGTCTGTCTGTCTATCCATCTATTTGCCTGTCTGTCTGTCTGTCGGTCTATCTGTCTGCCTGTCTCTCTATCTGTTTCTCTGTCTGTCTGTCTGTGTCTGTCTGTCTGCCTATCTATCTATCTATCTATCTATCTATCTATCTATCTATCTATCTATCTGTCTGTCTGTCTCTC
>OMKR01109404.1:0-10216 GCA_900302355.1 Cyttopsis rosea | reverse complement strand
GCTGAAAACTAATTTGTGTCGGTAGTCCCCCCCCCCCCCCCAGACTGTAATACAAACAGTTCAGTTTGTCAGGAGCATGCAACATTATGGCAGTGTTGGTCAGTCTGTCTGCCGGACAATACAATTTTGCGCCAATAAAAATGATTGAAGTGAGATGAAAAGAATGAAAACTTTCTTATTAGATAAAACAAAGTTTTCCTTTGGGGACATCATTTGCAGTTGAAAAAAGGTAAATCGCAATATATATTATAGCAATACTCAGCATATCGCAAAATGTTTAAATGAACAATATCCTATTGTGGGGCCTCTGGTGATTCCCACCCCTAGCGTGGAGTGGGTAGTATTTTTGAACCACGGTTAACGGTTTGAGCCACCATTTGTTCATCGTTGTCCAGATGGATAAATGTGATGTGAGGTCATATTTCCCAGTTGTCCTGTTTACTAGTTCCCTTCTGTTGAGGACTTTGTAGAATGATTTGAATTGACCACCACGGGTGTGATCTAAACAAATAACTCCCCTTTCCCCCGCCAGGTGCACCCAGAGGGAAAATTTGTTGTGGATGTTGACAAGAACATTGACATCAATGACGTAAGTACTCAAGCTTTGATTGTTTACTTTGCTTTTAATACTAATAAGAACCTTTTATTTGTACAGCACCTTTTATACACAACATGCAACTCAGTGATTTTAATAGAAGGCAATCAGAGTAAAAAAGAAAATCAAACGTAATGCTAAAACAATGCATTTAATAAAAAATAAGTACATTTACTCAATTTGGGTTTATTAACCTTTAGTTAAACTGAACAATTCCATTGCATTCTATAGTTTAACAGGGAGAGGAATTCAACAATGTCAGAGTGGAATTGACCATTTCCCCATCTCTGGTCAGGTGACCCCCAATTGCCGTGTCGCGCTGCGTAACGACAGCTACACCCTGCACAAGATCCTGCCCAACAAGGTGGACCCCCTGGTGTCGCTCATGATGGTGGAGAAGGTTCCAGACTCCACCTACGAAATGATCGGCGGCTTGGACAAGCAGATCAAAGAGATCAAGGAAGTGATTGAGCTTCCTGTCAAGCACCCCGAGCTGTTCGAGGCCCTAGGCATCGCTCAGCCCAAGGTAGGCCGCGCGCGTGTGTGTAATCTGTACATAGAATCACACGTCTAATTGTTTTATATGTTTTGTATTTTTCAGCTACTGTAAAATACAGTGGTGTATTGGGCTTTTTAAAATTATTTTGCTGAGAGACCTATAGAGCTAAAATTAGAACGGATGAGTGTAAAT
This sequence comes from Cyttopsis rosea, assembly GCA_900302355.1. NCBI lineage: Eukaryota > Metazoa > Chordata > Actinopteri > Zeiformes > Parazenidae > Cyttopsis > Cyttopsis rosea. The sequence goes on along the minus strand of OMKR01109404.1, from coordinate 8,930 downwards.
AATGCAGTTAAAAATATAGTTAAGTGAAGATTGAAAATTGAAAAAATAAACATTGCTGTTAAAATATGATAAGTGTGTGCAATGAAAAGATATATACATCTTTCCGCTGTTGTGTATTTGCAATATCTAACTACTTCTTGTGTCCTCAGGGAGTGCTGTTGTATGGACCCCCCGGCACAGGGAAGACCCTGCTGGCCCGAGCCGTGGCCCACCACACTGACTGCACCTTCATCAGGGTGTCCGGATCGGAGCTGGTCCAGAAGTTCATTGGAGAGGGTGAGTTCATGGTTCTACTGTGATCTTTCAGAGCCGTTCCGTGCCATCGGTTGTTGTCAGACGAAGAAGTGGTTTTATAGCCTAAGTTACTAAACCAAGTCGGTGTTTCTCAACAGTGCGCAGGCGTATACACCCGCTCCTCCAAATTGGCATTTTAACGTGTCGCTCATGACCTCATATCGGGAACGTCTCACACAGTAGTCGTTAGCCAGGTTAAATGATATCAAAACAAATCTTATGAGATGGGTACTTGGTACACTCATGTGTACCACAGCGGAATACTTTTACCTTTTTTTTTTTTTTTACTGCAATATTCATTTTATGAAAAGTATTAGAATGGTTCATTTGAATTTCACTTAATCTTACCTGTATGAACCCTAGAAGAAGTATTTGAAAGGATAGAATCTTCTTTACTGGGACTTTGCCTTGAAAGCTGTAGGTTTTATTATGAGCCCCAGCAATATGTAATAACATGTATTATATTCCTAATAATCTTTCCATATTACCCAGCCATCGTGTGCAATTGTAAATTACTTGTGTGTAAATTGCCCTCAGGCGCCCGCATGGTGCGCGAGCTGTTTGTCATGGCGAGAGAGCACGCTCCCTCCATCATCTTCATGGACGAGATCGACTCCATCGGCTCGTCGCGTCTGGAGGGCGGCTCCGGGGGCGACAGCGAGGTGCAGAGGACCATGCTGGAACTCCTCAACCAGCTGGACGGCTTCGAGGCCACCAAGAACATCAAGGTGACGCTCGGAGGCTCCCGCGCACCCGGAGTTACACGGCTGGACTCGCCGTCGTGATTCACCGTCTCGCCCTCTCATTTCAGGTCATCATGGCCACCAACCGAATTGACATCCTGGACTCGGCTCTGCTCAGGCCCGGCAGGATTGACAGAAAGATCGAGTTTCCTCCACCCAACGAGGAGGTGGGTGCTTCGCCTTTTCTTAAACCTTGTCACTTAGGAACATTTTGATGAAACCGTTTGAAGGCTATGCATTTAAGATGTTCTCTAGATGACATAGGCTCCATTGTTTGAAGGCCACCTCCTGTTTTTCTGTACGATAACACTTTATTGATCCTGGGGGTAAATTAAGGTGTTGGCAAGGCACAAGTTGACAGAACTGTGAGAATCAAAAACATATGCTAACTAGTGAGTCCAACGTGGGCAGGTGGAGGGTACACTAATGTAAACTACATGTGTATAAATATACCTGTACAATCCAATACACCAGTTCTGCCATGAATTCTACTTTTATCAAGTTATTAATGTTCAGTGTTTGACATGGAGTCGGAAATGTGTAAATTCAATATGTTAGGCCTTGGTCGTAGTTATATGTGGTGTTTCTAATTTATTGTCCTCCCTATTTACACACGAGGAGGGTCAAATTTTGGAAACACCACCATCATCTATGACCTTGATGCTAAAACATAGAATTGAATTAACACCTATGACAGCGTTAAAAAAAACCCTGAACATTTATTGCAGAGCTGGTATATTGGATCACATTGGAGTGTATAACATACAGCTTCATATTTTTGAAACACATTTTAGCACCACAAGTGTTTATCTGAGCTCAACCCGTTTCCATCTCTCAGGCCCGTCTGGACATCCTGAAGATCCACTCCAGGAAGATGAACCTGACGCGTGGGATCAACCTGCGTAAAATTGCGGAGCTGATGCCGGGAGCCTCCGGGGCCGAGGTCAAGGTGAGGAACGGGTCACCGTGCGTCACCAGTTTGGGAAACGCACCGGGCCCTTTTCACAACTTACTGTGTGTGTTTCAGGGGGTTTGCACAGAGTCGGGGATGTACGCCCTGAGAGAGCGAAGAGTCCACGTCACCCAGGAGGACTTTGAGATGGCCGTGGCCAAGGTTCGTGTCTTGCACTAATGATTTTCAAATGAACTACATCCCAGAATCCTTGTTTTGATTAGCAGGAAAACCAAACCCTTTACATTTGACTTCATGGGATTGTATGAGGTATCAGTGTTACCTGCAGTAGATTGGGGTCTGCACGCTCCCAGTAGACAGACTGCTGCAGACAGGGCCAGCAGCATCTTGCAGTCCCTTTCATTTGGCACTACAACATAGGTGCGTAGGAATATGGATTGAGAAAATGTAGTGCCAAATGAAAGGGACTATAAGATAAAGCGATGAAAATATTCTAAATATAGCATACACTTAAAATGGTATAGATTTTCTTTTTGGTGGCTAAAATAAGTCTTGCTGCCCGCCCCGTCCGCACCAATTCATTAGCTCGCTTCCGTGCCGGCATTCTGTGTCCGCTTCTCCAAACCCCAATCTACTATAACCTCATACAACCCCACTTCAAAAAATGCGAACTATCCTTTAATACCACTAATGCTAATTTGGTCAGATATAACATGTGGCTATTGTTTAGAACAGCTCAGAAAATTATAGTAAAGCAATTAAGTCTTAAATACAACATTTAACGCCCATCCTTAAACAGAATCCTGCCAAGTGTAACTTAAAGTCTCTAATGCGCTTTCTAATATGAATGATTACCTTTGTCTCCCCAGGTGATGCAGAAAGACAGTGAGAAGAACATGTCCATCAAGAAGCTCTGGAAGTAGTGAGACACTCTCCCGGGGCAGATCAACCCCCTGCCAACCATCACATGTATATTTCCTCTTATTTTTGTTTGGTTCCTAATTGTAACCTACTGTAGTCATTCTAAAATAAATGGTGTTTACCGGCAAGACGTCGCCGCTCGGCTTCTTTCCCCCAACGCCTCGTCTGCACAGTGAAGATGGTGTCACTCGTTATTCCGGAGATCTTTATTCAAAGCCACAGTTTGGAGATTAGACAATATAATCGCACTGCAGGTTGTTTTCATTTTCTGTTTGCGTAAACATCCACCACACGGCTTTTTCTTGACATAACATTCAATATGGCACACATTTAGTTTCAGATATCGATAGAATAATGCAGCTGACCTTTGCACAGTAGACATTTTGACGTGTACAGACACCGCTGAAGCTTTCAACGTTAAACTCATTCTGTTTGAGGCGTTTCTGTAGACACCTCAATGAAACAGAATCCCAATGTTGGAAGCTTGGACTGTAATCCAAAATGGCCGCTGTGAAAAGCTCAATCGTCAACCCGAGTGTAGAGCTAAGACTAAATCTCTTTTGAAGGATGTACGTTCTGCACAGATGCACTAGTACCTGCCCTCGCAGAGCCAATAACAATCACTACAGTTAAGATATATCAAGCCGGTTGTTTCCACATTGAGTTGAGTAACTTGGTGAAGGATGGCTCCAAATGTATTGTTCGTACCGTCTCCACGTGTGGAATACTCGTGTACTATGGCAGCGATGTAGATCCTTCAAAGGTGCCCACCACCACCACCATCATCGAGAGAGACCACACAGTCCAACCTGGCCTTCCTCAGGTTCGGACCCAGCACACAGGCACCCAGTGGGGCTCCAGCTCCACCCGCTCCAGCACGGCGTGGAGCTCCTCCAAGGCACTGATGGGATCCTCCTTCACCAGCACGTAGTCCACCCAGTGGCCGTAGCGCTCGTCCATCTGCTCCGCTGACTGCCTCATCTCCTGGAGGTCGTCTTCCTGAAGGACCGCCACGGGGGGAAGGTACAGAGCCAAAATATCGACGGATTCAGTAAATTCGGTGATCCAGTGAGGCATAGCTGTGACTATTGGTGTAATTACAGAACTATAAATGGACGCCACAGAGGCTTGGGGGTCGGGTTAGTTTTCAGATTTCTTGATACAGTACAAGGCCTCCAAACTGCAGATGAGGACATAATGAAGAGGAATCTTTAATTATTATCAGCAAATTTAACTTTGTGGGAAAATTGCTGATAATTCATGTGCTTGGATGTGATTTAAACTTTTTTTTATGAATGGTCAAATGTCTTCATATTGAATGTCCACAAATAGGACATGCACTGGAATTGTATTTAGCAAACCTACATAGTCCCCCAGGGGCCACGTGGTAGAAAAAAATGTATTGGGAAATTTGCACGTGCAGATTAGTAATTGTACCTAACCATGCTGATAATTGGTCGGGATTCTTCACAGCTGAACATGCAGTTTTCCAGATGTCTGGCCTTTCTTATAAAGGAAAAAAACTCAAAAATTTTAATATCAAGACTTTTTAAGAAATCTCATCCAAGCGCATGTATTATTAACATAGCAAGATTCATAGTGTCCTCATCTGCCCCCATGCTCAATCTGGAGGCATTTTACTGCACCAAGAAACTTAAAACTCAACGGACCTTCAAGCTGCTATATATATATATATATATATCGCCATCTGCGCGAATTACACTAACCCATGGACATTAATAAGGATTTATTAATTACGTCACAAAATGTTCCATTCAGTCATATGCGTCGTTTGAGGCGCCATATAATCCGTCATAAAACTAACATCGAGCATTAATTAGATATTTTAATCCATAATGTACTATTAATTTACTAGAATCTAATACTTGCAGTGAGAAAGTAGCTCACCGTGATGCCGACGCTCAGGGAGGAGGACGAGCCGAAGCGTTTGCAGTGGCTGTCGTGGATCCGAGGTCTCACCAACACAACGTAGGGCTTGAACTCAGTGCTACGCAGCGTCTTCAAGGCCTGAATGTAGGAGGAGACTCATCACCTACTGAACACATTTATGCTTTAAACAAGTCGACTCTAATAGCATCTAAATAGCTTAAAGGACCAAATTGATATGGCGTTTATTACTGACCATAGCTCACGATTTTTGCATCATTTCAAATGTGGTGAGAAATTACATTAAAATAATGATTATAATTATTGGTCTCAACTGACGACAACACATTTTTGTTCAAGTTACTTAATCTCCCCATATTTTTCATGTTGCTTCCACCTTTTCAAATGGAATTAACGATTACAAAATACGATAAAATTAAATGACCAAATGTGAGCTCAACAGGGTTAATGTAAAGTGCCTCAAACTCTATTTGACACTGGTTCGGTCCTTTTTAAGATCCCTGCTTGACAGTATCTCTAGGAATGTACATTAGACCCTATGAAGGGAAATAAAGTCCCACTTTAAAGAAATTTAATATAATAATGAGTAGTTTTCAGACACTCACCTCTGGCTGCACGTCCAGCAGACACACCTTGTTTCGGTCCAAAACGCTGTGAATGGACTCCAGACCGGTGCCGTACAGGTTCTCTTTGTACTCGCCGTACTCTATAAATCTGTAGGAATTAAATAATTAGAACCTTTATTTGTACAGTACCTTTCATACACGACATGCAACTCAAAGTGCTTTACATTAAAAAGGCCATCAAATGGCAACAATAAAAGCATATTTACAAAGTAGGATAATTAAAATGAAATAAATGACTGGTTAAGAATAAGCTAATATACAAAATTGCATTAAAAATACATCTTTTTAAATGTTTAGATGAATTCTGTACTGCCGTGTAATCTGAATTAAAGTTTTAGTGAATATGGCTTGACGATATCAAGTACGCTTGCTGCTCCACTATAACAATTTAAAACAAAAAAAGTTATTTTCTCTTAAAAGCTTAGAATTCCCAGTCTATAAAGGGTTACTACATCAAACATAGGCAAATTAATGTTGAACCTCTGATCAACCTCAATCTGAAGCTTGCGCTCACTTGTTGCTCTGGATGTCGGCTTCGAAGGCTGTTTTGGAAATGAAGTGGTATTCCACGCCCTCCCTCTCGTGACTCTTCCTCACTCTGGTCGTATCTGACGCGGCGACGGGCGAAGAAAACAAAAACACCGATTAGTTCATTCCATGTGGGAGCGTGGAGCCGAGCTGTCTCGTACCTGAACAGCGCTGGAAAGAAATCAATAGATTTGGCATTTCATTGCTTCCATGACACTGGCTGTGCTGGTAATCTTATGTGTGATCAATAACACGTGAATGCGTCACTGTCAGTCAGTGCTAAACATGAAGGTGAAGTTACTCACGCGGCACGGCCACCCCGTAACGTCGGGGATTCTCAGCGATCACCCTCTGTTTGAGCTCGTTGATCCGAGCGCCGAGGGAACCTGGAGCAGAGCGATCGTGTCAGGTTGGACAACAACTCCAGGTTAACGTTTCACGTGAATAGAACCCCTGTCGATGTGGCTTATCAACCTGCAGCCCACTCCAAGTGTCTTGCTCAAGGGCACTTTATCACTTTTTGCCCAGAGCAGCTGACGCTACTTGGCCAAAGTGTGATTATCTAAGAGCAGGAAGCAGGGGCAGGAAGTTAAATGGGTGCAGGTGGCCTGGTGTCTGCACACTGAAATACTTTTACTTCAGTTGAATGGAACATTTGGCGGCACAATATGTATCGTGGAGATGCAAAGGGGTTTGCGATATCAACTAAATGTACTTATTTTACATTACACACTTTAACCACTAGATGGCAGAATTCGTTTCTATTCAAACTTTGATTAAAAATAAGATTATTGCAACTATATCCAACCCTGCACCTGTTTTGGTATCGTTACAGCTGTGGTTATGAATGAACTTAATCACCTATCAGCACGACGAGGCGTGGTCTCTCCCCCCGGCGTGGCTGGTACAGCGTCACTTCCTCGTAAATCAGGAAGTCGACCTGCGCGGCGGCGGCGGCGTCTGGCGTGCGAGCCTCCACCGGTGAACCCTGCCGGTCTTTCCTGAGCCGGAAGCTCCTGCGCAGGCCGGCTGCAAGCACAGGGAGAGCTCAGCCATCCAGGAAAACAAAACATTCCACTTCAGGTACGACTTCGTCACAGTAAACCCAAAAGAAAGCAACTCAAAGTCACACGTCTCGGCAGCAGATCCGAGCAGCCCGCCGCCTCCCAATCAAACATTTCATCGGCTCCTCGTCGTTAAAAATCAAATCCTGACCCGACACCAAAACCACAACAAGCCACAACAACGCACGACAGCGGGAGGAGGAGTCGGTGACCGTACCTGAGTAAAAATCCCATGAGAAAGCTTGGCCACAGGAGGCGGGAGCCTTACTCTTGGGAGAAACTACAGCTCGTGTTAGACCATTTGGCAAGGCAGCGTGTCTCAACAACAGCACAGAGGCAGGTGATGCTGGAAGCCATGCGTTTCAATGGCCGTCTGCCAAAAATAATACATGGGGCGTATGAAAATAACCCGCAGCGTGCAACATGAAGACGGGTGATTTGTGGGGAAAAGACGGCAAAAGATAAATGTGCTGCCGTGAGGTGCCGCAGAGAACTTGGAAGAAGCTCAATGGTCAGCGAATTAGAGAATAATGAGCCAACGTAGAAACCCTTGATATAACGCGATGTCTCGTCCGAGCTCGGCGAGTGACGTCGCGTTGTGAACGGTGTCATTTAAATATCATTCATATTGATGAGGCCGGAGCTGCAAGAAGCACAGCTGGAAGGCTGCGGAGCCGGGCTTCGACAGAGCTGACCAGGCCGGTCAGTCATAAAGGAAAGGTTTCCAATGAGGAGAACACTTGATGCTTCAAAGTAAAACTATCTAGTTAGTAACTACAAGGTCTTGCTTAAAACTACATCCTTTAAAAACTGATTAAAGCGACACAAAACAACAGTGCTGTGGCTCCTATTCATCCAGAATCCATCCTATACACTATAGTACCCATCCTCTATAGTACCCATCCTCTATAGTACCCATCCTCTATAGTACCCATCCTCTAAAGCCAGCCAAGCCTATTCTATTTCTGCAGCCGTTAATCACAATACAGTCTCAAAGGGCTTCACAGACATTTCACACAGAAATCAACGACATCCCCTTAGTCTAAACCTCCCACGGACCAGGAAAACTCCCATAAAAAACCCTTTGGGGAAAAAAGGAAGAAAGTATAGTATCCATCCTCTATAGTATCATCCTCTATAGTATCTTCCTCTATAGTACATACTGTAGTATCCATCCTCTATAGTATCATCCTCTATAGTACATACTGTAGTATCCATCCTCTATAGTATCATCCTCTATAGTACATACTGTAGTATCATCCTCTATAGTATCATCCTCTATAGTACATACTGTAGTATCCATCCTCTATAGTATCATCCTCTATAGTATCATCCTCTATAGTACATACTGTAGTATCCATCCTCTATAGTATCATCCTCTATAGTACATACTGTAGTATCCATCCTCTATAGTATCATCCTCTATAGTACATACTGTAGTATCCATCCTCTATAGTATCCATCCTCTATAGTCCATCCTCTATAGTATCATCCTCTATAGTATCATCCTCTATAGTACATACTGTAGTATCCATCCTCTATAGTATCATCCTCTATAGTACATACTGTAGTATCCATCCTCTATAGTATCCATCCTCTATAGTATCCATCCTCTATAGTATCATCCTCTATAGTATCATCCTCTATAGTACATACTGTAGTATCCATCCTCTATAGTATCATCCTCTATAGTACATACTGTAGTATCCATCCTCTATAGTATCATCCTCTATAGTATCATCCTCTATAGTATCATCCTCTATAGTACATACTGTAGTATCATCCTCTATAGTATCATCCTCTATAGTACATACTGTAGTATCCATCCTCTATAGTACATACTGTAGTATCCATCCTCTATAGTATCCATCCTCTATAGTACATACTATAGTATCATCCTCTATAGTACATACTGTAGTATCCATCCTCTATA
>OMKR01109402.1:0-10579 GCA_900302355.1 Cyttopsis rosea | reverse complement strand
CAAAATCATTAACCCATGGAGGTCTGGATTCAGAATCAGACTCAAAATAAAAGTGGAAAAATCAGATCACAGGCTGATCCAACTTCTGTGGAAATTCCTCAAGACAATTCAAAATGAGGCTCAGTAGTGTGTGTGGCCTCCACGTGCCTGTATGCACTCTCTACAACGTCTGGGCATGCTCCTGATGAGACGACGGATGTTCCCCTGAGGGATCTCCTCCCAGACCTGGATCAGGGCATCTGTCAACTCCTGGACAGTCTGTGGTGCGACGTGGCGTCGGGGGATGGAACGAGACATGATGTCCCAGATGTGCTCGATTGGATTCAGGTCTGGGGAACGGGCAGGCCAGTCCATAGCATAAATGCCTTCGTCATGCAGGAACTGCTGACACACTCCAGCCACATGAGGCCGAGCATTGTCATGCATGAGAAGGAACCCAGGGCCCACTGCACCAGCATATGGTCTGACAATGTGTCTGAGGATCTCATCCCGGTACCTAATGGCAGTCATGGTACCTCTGGCTAGCACATGGAGGTCTGTGCGGCCCTCCAAGGGTATGCCTCCCCAGACCATCACTGACCCACCGCCAAACCGGTCATGCTGGAGGATGTTGCAGGCAGCAGAACGTTCTCCACGGCGTCTCCAGACTCTGTCATGTCTGTCACACGTGCTCAGTGTGAACCTGCTCTCATCAGTGAAGTGAACGGGGCGCCAATGGCAGACCTGGCAATTCTGGTGTTCTCTGGCGAATGCTAATCGAGCTGCACGGTGCTGGGCTGTGAGCACAGGTCCCACTAGAGGACGTCGGGTACTCATGTGACACACTGTGACTGACTTGGTGTTATATTGTGACGATTAAGTGTATTTTTTTGAGCAGTGTATATCTCCAATGTGCATGCGCCAGAACTGAAAAATGAATCACATGCACTCGCTTCAGCCAATCAGGATGGAGCAGTATAGCCCTATATAACCCAGGAGGTCCGCTATCTTGTCCTCTTTTCCAATTCAGCTGCAACTGATACAGCGCACATACTCAAGTTTTCAAGTTTCAGTAAATTTCAAGATTTCCGCCGTCGAGTGGACTCTGAAGTCCAGAGCCATCTGTATAGACAGCAGTGGCTCTGGCCTTATATGGTTTATGTATACAGTGGTGAGTCACACAAATGATATTTCTTAATTCATATTTCTGCTGTGGTTTTCTTATTCATGCACTCAAAATTATACTATATAACCCCCCCACACACGCAAAACATAATGCAAAACAATCGAAAACACATTGAATGAAACAAACATCACACACAATAAAAAATGCTAAGCTAATGACTACATGTCGCCTGAAGCAAATCTCCAGGGGATACTTGGCTCCCAGCACTGCAAATGTGATCGTACAAAGGTAATTATATTTGATTATCAGAAAAAAACTGTTTATACCCAATATCATATCTGATGGATAAAAATATGCAAAACCATCTTTTCTGTGGAACAAACAGAAAAAGATTACCAAATATAAACCTTGATATAGCAGGTTGTGGCAATAGTAGAAATATAGGAGTACAGACTGGAACTCTTTGTTTACCTCATGAAGGCCTGTGATCCACCGTCCATTATACGAAGATACGTACTAAATCATGCATATATGCACATATACGTATGCATGTTTATCTTCCATCACCCGCCTCGGCCCTCAGAACACCGGGCTACTGCGGTGCCGGACCAGGGTGATAGGAAACGCTCTTCAATTGTGGATCATTGAGATTGGTCTTGTAGAAGACCATCTGTGCGTAGGCTCTGCAGGAGGCCATAGCATCGGCACCAAACGGCCACACACAATTGGGATTGTGGTATGGGCAGTCGAGAGGACCACCATGACCGTTACAGGGAAGGCCATTTGTTGTAACGTAGTGTCCAGGCTTGCCTTGCACCGGAATGGCTGTCCTTTCTTGGTCGATGACAACAGCCGCCTGTTGAACGGTCGTCAGTCCAAGCAACATCCTGGTCAAACAGGTCCTTAGTACAGGGAGCAAACAACAGAAAATCATTCCAACTATGACACACCCTATTCCTGTCGCCAATGCTATTTTCGTCAGCATGGCTCCCCATTTGCCTATTGAGTTTTCCAACCAATCCCAGGTGTGGGCCTCTCTTCCTGCATTAGCCTTTACTTCCTGTCACAAGCTTTTCAACTTATTCATGGCTAACGTGAAACTTCCACTAGGTGCAGTATTGTTAGGAATAAATGTGCAACACTCTTCACCAAACATATGGCACACACCTCCTTTTTCGGCCATCAGGTAGTTAAGTGCCATTCTATTTTGCCATGTCATAGCACTGGTCGCTCGTAACTGTTCTCCCAATGAGGACAAGGCATCATCCGTATAGTTGATAAATCTCTGCTGGTTATAGTAAACTTAGTTGATCCATTCAGTATTCTTACCGGGTGTAATCCAGAAAAGGAGCGACTCTAGCCCTGCTGTAATTTCACTACGCGCTTTATATTCATTAGGAATGTTCCTGGGTTGACCTATAGCATCTAGGTAAACATCAGGGTCGGGGTGTATGCTCTCTTTTTTCTGCTGTTCTGGGGTTCGTCGTAGTTACCCACTGATTTCTCCCAATCCCCTGTCAACAAAGTGATGGGCTATCCTAACTTCACTCGAGCACATGTGCCGTCCCAACGTGCCGGCAAGGTGCTACATAGGACTTTCCCCCTACACATTCAGAAGACATCAGCTAAGGGTTGATTAGGGTGGTGTAACGCGCTGAGCCATCTCTCATTCTGGTACAGCTCTCCCTTCGCATTGATATTGTTGGAAAATGTTCTCACTGTTGGTTTTATAATCTGCTTCGCTGTTAGAAAACAAACTGAGATTCCTTTAGCATATTTATTATTATTCTGCAGAGTAATAAGAGAGGGACTACAGGTACACGTTCAAACAGTGACTCAGTTCCCTCTGAGGTACATTTGGAAAACGCCAGTATTTATCCCCAGAGAAGGTTGGGCACATTCCGAGTCAAGCCATGTGATTCGCTGTTTGCCTTCAATTCCAGCTGCAAGTGTTTTTACAGTTGCTGACACCAACAATAAACCACTATCTGTGCTGTGGAAGCCCACACTGAGTATTTACACAGGTGATCTTTTGCGAGCACAGGTCAACCTGAGTGTTACACAGATAGTCTCATACAAGCAGGAAACAAACCCAGGAAACAAACCCAGATAGCGGGCAAAACACAGTGAGCATTGTTAACAAAACCCAAATGACCATGATCAGGTCAGCACCAATATAACAATCAAAATCTTCCAGTCATGTAATGGTCAACCTAATAGCAACACCACTTTCTTACATAGAGGAAGACTAAAAGAAATTATGATCCGTTGGTAATACAACATATAAAACATCAACTATTTAACAATGCTTAATAATTGCGTTTTCCATAACAATATGTTATCCTTTTGCTATATATATTGTCCTACTACATCTAACTTCTAACTTCTCCCTTTTGGGAATAACACTCATGCATTCCAAGGATCTTTAAGGTCTTTACCTGTGGGATTGTCCTGTCCGCTGCTTCTTCAGATATCATAACATTACTGCCTTCACACCATTCTGCCATGGGTTTTTCACCAAATTGGATAACACTCATATATTTTGCCCTTCCTGTTCTGCTGAAATCATCCATACATTCTACAGCACAAGGAGGCTTGTGTGTACTTAGGGAAGGTGAGCCTCCCGTACCACCCAGGCTTTCTTGACTCCGGCGCCATGCTACATGACTCTTCTCACATTGACTCCAGGTATCTTTTATAGGAACCACCCTTAATAATTTCTGGTTCTCCTGAGCACATGCCCAGCAGGGTTTGTCAGTATGCTGGTGCACCGTATATGTCAACCATTCATACCACTCATTCCTCAACGCTTTGTCATAAAGTGTTTCATCCTCATTCTGATTTTCATCAGATTGATCCTCCTTTGTTGAGGGTTGAGATTGACCCGTCATCCATTCCCATGTAGTCTGCCACCATCCTTTTTCCTCTGTATCCCACCCTGTTAGTTTCTATATATGTGTCCTGCTTCTGCCACTGTCCCAGGTCAATTGTCATATCCCACTGTCCTTCAGCTTTACTCAAAGTGAGATTACAGTCTCTATTAGTTATAGACTCTATTTTGGTCGACTGGTCCAATATCCATAGACAAAGCATATCTCATGTAGCCTCTTCGATTATTGTCACAGACCTCTGAACTTCCTGATTGACTAGTGGTGGAATTGGTATGGACATCCTAACAATATTATTTATTGTTTGTTTCAGTATTCTCTTAGATCTTAATGAATGTTCCTTCACTGACTCTCTTGTGATGTGCACATCATAGTCAGCCTCCTTTTGCGACACGTGGTCATGAGGCCAGATAACTCAGGTTGATGGTGACGAGGTCATCGGGGTTGCTGGGGAAGGTGAGGTTAATTCTCATGTTACCATTCCTGATGTTTTCTGTTTCCCCAGGGACACTCCCGGGGCTGCTGGAGTCTGTCCCAGTCCCTGGCCGATCAGAAGGAGGCTGATCATCAGCATTGTCAGGGCTGTGTTCCTCCTGGGGCGCATGGCCGGGTCTGGCCTCTTTCTGGGCAGCCTCTCCCTCTGGGTCCCTGGTGCCTGGATCTTCCTCATGGTCTGGTCTGATCTCCTGGCTTGGTACCCGAGTACAATGGTTAAGGTGATACCAAGTGGTGCTTCCTTCTAGCTGAATAGCCATTGGTGTCACTCTGACTACTTCGTAGGGGCCTTCCCTTCTTGGCTCATTCCCTGGGATTCCAGGTGGTACACACATCCCAGTCTTTGCTTTATTCTTAGGTGTTGTACCACCAGTTTTACTGTTTCCTGTACAAATGCTATTCCATTATCTGAACTTATTTCTGTTGGTATGCCAAATCTGGGTATTACTTCCCTAGTTAGGAATTTTATCACCGTTGCTGCTCCTAGGTCTGCTGATGGGACCGCTTCTACCCATCTGCTGAATCTGTCTATCACTACTAGCATGTATCTTTTACCATGGACCTTTTTGATCATATCTACATAATCTAGCACTAAGTGTCGAAAGGGTCCTTCTGGCATTGGGATATGTCCCAATGGTGCGGTAATGCCTTTTCACACATTATTTTTAGCACACGTTTCACATTCATTTAGGCGCGCATCCACCAGTGTTTGTAAATTTGGAGACCAATAGCCATTTTTTTGATTCTCCTTGTCACTTCTCCTCTTGCGCAGTGGTCAAAACCATGCGCATTTGTGATGAGAAGTCCTAACAGGGCTGAGGGTGCTACTATAAGGCCATCATGGGCCCTGCATAGGCCATTTTCTCCACGCCTAGCACCTCTTTTTAGCCACATACTATGTTTGTATACGCCTTCTTTATCCTGCATCATCCATGTATGATGTCGTCTAAACTTGACGACGTGTCGGGCATAACTAACAATGGGGCTTGAATTTGAGACTCGCATTTCGACGCTTGTTTGACTGCTTCATCTGCAGCATTTTTACCCATGATGACAAAGTCATTGCCTTTCTTATGTGCTTGACACCTAATTATTGCCACTTGTTTTGGTAAGAGCAGTGCCCTCATTAAGTGATTTGGGTGTGATAGAGGATGGGCGTACCATCCGTTTTCTTAAATCCCCTTTGTTTCCACACTGCCCCAAACAACAACACCATGTGCATACGCAGAGTCTGTATAGATATTAACTATACGTCCAACGCCCTCTCTACAGGCTGTTGTAAAGGATTTTAATTCTGCAAGTTGTGCAGAGCGCGGTTGTGGACACGCTTCACTATGAATTGTGACATACTGTTGGTCTGCTTGGCGGCGTACTACTGCAAAACCTGCATGGTTGCCAATGTGATCCTTAAAACATGATCCATCCACGAACAACTCATCATCAATGTCAGCTATTCGAGTGGACATTAGATCAGGTCTTAATTTAGGGAAGTAAGTGAGTCTGCTACACGTGGCCTACTCATGTGGTGTTCCTTCATAATCATGAGTGACCCTTTCAGCCGGGTTCACCGTTGAACACCTCTTCATTGTGACATCTGGGTATGTTAGCAATGTTAAGTGCTCCAAAAGCCTAGCATTGGTTAGCACTGATCTATCATTTCTGTCACCTTGTGATGGGTATTTATCGTCACTAGGTATCCCATCGCGAGTGTTAATGCTTTATCATATGCATACTGTATTGCCGCTAAACCTTGATAGCATGATGGGTACCCTTGGGCTACTGCATCTAATTTGGTACTATAGTACGCAATGGGTTGTTTCCGATGACCACTGCATATTTCCTGCATTAGAACAGCAGAAGCATAACCCTGACTGCGATTGGCCATATAAAAAAAAATGGTTTGGTGTAGTCTGGGTTTGCCAGCGTGCTGGCTCCCTGCATTTCCTGTTTTATGTTTTCAAATGCTACTTCTGCGTCATTATTCCATACAAATTGAGCTCTCAAGTCAGTCTGGCCAGCGCCTTTCATAAATTCTCGCAGCGGTGCGGTTTTGAGGGCATAATCCTCAATCCAATCTGAGCTGAATCCTGTCATAAGAACGTCATCATTTGAAACACCGTCTGTGGCTTTGAAGCATTGCTGATTCCCTCCAGCTGACTAGGAGCAATAGCTTTTGTTTGATGGGCTATTGTTCGACACAAGTATTCTACTTCCGATTGACAATACTGTAATTTCTTCTGAGAAACATTATGTCCCCCCTAAGCTAATTTCAGTAACACTGCCACAGTCTTTATGGGACTGTTCCAGTGTCGTGGAGCACACAAGTAGATCATCAACATATTGTATCAATGTGCCTTCCAAGGTCAATTCTTCTAAGTCTGCTTTCAAAACCTGGGTGAAATCATGCGGTGAATGTTTAAATCCTTGTGGCATTAGTGTGTACGTATATTGCTTCCCTTGTAGGTAAATGCAAAAAGGTCTTTCCTGTGCTTTCCTGTGCCAATGGTACACTGAAGAATGCTCCACAGAGATCAATTACTGTGAGATACTTGGCATCTGGAGGGATATTCATCAACAGTGTGTGTGGATTTGGAACCTCCTCCTGCTGATCTTCCACTATTTCATTCACTGCCCTTAAATCATGCACTAGCCACCACTTTTGTTTGTCTGCTTTCAATACTGGGAGAAGGGGTGTATTGCAGCAGCTATGTGTTTCTACCAATACTCCTATACAATACTACTTCTTTCAGGCCCTCTATTATAGCTGCTATTCCTGCCTCAGCTTCTGGTTTCAAATGATACTGGGGTCTCCAGGGAGGGTTAGTGTTTGGTTTCACTCGTATTTCTACTGGGCTTGCTGATTTTACTAATCCTACGTCAGTGTCATGTTTTGACCATACATCTTCTGAGATCACTTGTTCCATTTCTTCCCTCAACAGCGCCAATCAGTCTTTTTCTCCTCTCTTCTGCATCTGTCGTTTTTCTGCGATCTCTATTTCCTGCAGTTCTCCTGTCATCTCCGTGAAACAAAATATTTTAATGAACTTGTTACATTTGGATCTGAGTATTAAAGGATTGTCTGTTGCCCTCCACTCTTTTTCTTTTTCCTGCTTCATCATATATCCTAAGTCCTTGGCTTCATATCCCTTATTTATCAATAAAGTGACATGTGGCGCCATGTTAGGCATACGATATACCATTTCTGTATGACATCCGCTCGTGGTTGATCCTGAACCTCAATAGCCGCCCCATGCGGACCAATTATCACATATTGTGACTGAATTAAGGGATATTTTCCCATTGCCTCTGTCTGCCACAAATGTTCTAGTATTGGCTCCTGATTCGGGTCATACTGTAGGGTGCAATGATATTCGATTCTGGATTTTCTGGCATTAGGGAGTTGTGCCCAAATAAACTTTCCCCATTTGCTCATGATTTGATCCACCGCTTGTTGAATTTCCCCTATCCAATAAACGTTTGCCGCCTGTTCTTGTCTAATTATCATTTGCGTGGATATACCTGCTTTTAAACCCATTTTACATAATGCATCCCTACCTAACAGATTCACTGGCGTATTCTCGGATACGATCAGTGTGTTTGGAGATGTACTGAAGCTGTCATGCAGCTGTCATGTATTAGTTGCGTTTGTCCCGAGAATCCAACTGTCTTTGCATATTTGCCAGACATGGGGAGGTGAGAGGCATAATTTGGATTTACACATGTGTAAGTAGCTCCAGTATCAATCATCATTGGTGTGCCTCTGTTGTTTACCTGAACCTGCAGCATAGGCTCTTGATCAGCTTGTTCGCTCACCGCTACCAGCTGACCCTCCCCTCTTGGATCCTCTGGGCATCCCTAGTAGCCCTGTCCTGCCCAGGGGTTTACCGGGCCCTGAGGACCCCTCCCCTGAGACTGTTGCCAGGCTCCCTGTTTTCGCCCTGTTCCCTGTCTCGAAACCCACAGATTAGTCGGGCAATTTCTACGAGTGTGTCCCGGTTGATAGCATCCCCAGCACACCCCTAATGGACCTCGTGGTCCTGCCTGATTTTGCTTCTGATTTAGGGTTCCTTTTTGGCCCATATTTTGTTTATTCCACTGATTTGGGGCCCGTCCTGCATATTGAGTATATACATTGTCTATGGGGTTTGTGGGTGACCCTTGGCCCTGCAGTTGCTGTACTGGGTATGGACCGGGTTGAGCGACTGACCTCATGGTGCCTGTTTCGGCAGCGGTTGCCACACCTTGGACTCTTTTCCTATCTTTGTCTTTCTTTGTTATTTCTTCCAGCTGGAGTTGAGTCAGTTTTCTTTGAATTTCTTCTTGTTCTTGTTCTGTCAGTCGTTGTTCATTTTGGTGGTATTTGTCTACCGCGTGTATGACATAGTCACAATACTCCTTGTAACTTTTAGATGAGGTCAGCCCAAGCACATCTTCCAGTTTATTCCTGACTGCACCCGGCAGTGTTTCGATCAGCGAGTTTCTGAATAAGACAGATATTACTGGATCAGTCTCTGGATCTCTTTCCATATCCATTCGTCACTTTATAACTTGATCCTGGATGTAGGAAGCGGGGTTCTCCGTGTCCCCAAGCACCTGCCCCTTCAGCGCTTTTGGATCAATCCGAGCGGGGTATTCCTCCCTCAATACTCCTCACTTTCTCTGTCGGTAGGTGTCAAAGGTGGCGCCGTCTATGCTTGCTGACAATATGCCTAGGCCTCCATGTCTCATTACGCTTTCCATTTTGGTTGTTCCCAGTACTCTGGCCAACAGTGCCTTTAGGTCTCCCACAGCTAATATTTTTCCCATCGTCTGTTCCTCAAATATTGTAATCCATTTATTAGCCCCTTCATTTATATTTGGCAGTCTCACTATCAGGCCCTCAAGGTCCTGTGTTCCCCATGGAATATATTGACCCTGCTCTCCTTTTATCAATATTGGATATTGGCCAAACTTCTGCAAAGGTTTTAATATTTTTTTATCTCTTAACTGCCTGTTGTTATCATTCCTTGCCAGGGATGCAAGGGGGCCGTGTCTTTCATCTGCAGGGGATATGTCATAGGAGGTAAGGGGAGCTCCACATTCCTCTAAACCACGGGATCTTTCAAGGGAAGGCACGTCCTCATAGGAAATCCCTTCCTCAGAAGATACATTCTCTTCATCGTCTAATTCTTGCTCCCAATTCCTATATTCCTGGCGCCTGATTATTTTATTCCGCATATCTTCATAACAATCCATTTGGAAACCTGTTACTCTTTTCCCTTCTTGTCTAGGGTCGTTTTGCCTTTTCTTCAATAAATCTCTGTGGCAGTCCATATGAAGGTCTGTTCCTGCTCTTTCTTCCCCTTCTGTCACCTCCGCATCTCCTTCTATTTGCACTACCCCTCTCACTACAGGATTCAAGCCTGATCGGTACGGGGGTGGGTGTACTTCCATTTTTTCCTCTATACTCTTTTTGTTTTTTCTCCTTCAGAATTTCTCCAGCTTTTGCCATGCTCTTTCTCCATCCTTCTTCTTCTTCTCCATTCCATAATATTTCTTATTCCCTTTCTCTCTTTTTTTACCCTTTTGTCTTTCTTTTCTCCTATTTTATAATGTTTTATCAAAATCTCCATTTCTTCACACAAAGACACATCAAATGTTCCCTCTCTCGGCCACATAGTTGCTAATTTTTTAGTGCGTTCAGCCCATTTATCTGAAGTCTTTTTTTATTTCTTCTCTATTTAGGGGGAACTGTGGTGTATCAACGTTTAGTAGAGGTTGTTTAACTTTGACTTGTATAACGGTTTGTGTGCTGTGAGGTTTCGGCTTGCGGGGTTTGATATACGACAGTGGAGAGGCCTGTTGGGTGCCGGTCAGTCTGGAATGCAGGGGCTCTGGACCTCTGGACTCTGAGGTCATTAGGAAGATCTCTGACCCCTCCTTTCTTGCTTTACATGCCTAAACCTGAAGAGATGTTCCAGATGTACGGACCTTTAAAAAGCTCGGACAAAGGAGATGTGGGAGAGAACGCACATTGCAGACCGAGAGGTTGTTCTCCCCCCAAGATGCTTTAATTGGGTTGACGCTGAACTTCTTTGTAATAAAGCAAAAT
>OMKR01109391.1:0-17521 GCA_900302355.1 Cyttopsis rosea | reverse complement strand
GGGACAGATGTCACAGGGCACAACCCCATCCTCTTGGTTGTGGTCGTTGGAACTGGCAGCTTTAACAGGTCTTTTTTCATTGGGCAATTATACTGTTGACATTTGTCCCAAAATTTGGTGATATAGGCCTTGCAGATGGAATACATGAAGTGTATTGGGGCCAGGAGATTGGTGGCTGAGGCCATGGCTGCAGGAGAGGAGAGAGGAGAGAATGACGCAGAGACACGGGGACGAGAGCAATTTTTGTTTGCATGGCTTATAACCAAGAGGTCATCACCAAGGTCATGAGCTTCAAACTTTTTTCCTCAAGTCCCACAAACACATATTTGGTGGTGAATTGAAAAACACTCAAACTAAATGATGAATCATTTTACTGAAATGAGTGCAAAAAGCAAACCCTTCCCCCTCCACCCTCTTGCTTGTTTCTGTTGATGATCTCAATGAACGTCACAAGTTTATGCTCCACAAAGCTCCCAAAAAGCCCTCTGCACAACATGTCGGTTCTAAACATTTTCACTAAAACAACGACAACCAACCAAGAATCACAGACAACTAAGACAGAACTCACCTGTATCCTTCTGTGTGCGACTGTGAAAGAGAAACTGGATTCTTTCAAGTTTCATTTCTGTGAAAGTGAGAAGCACCGCCTACATAGTCCTGCCTTTTACTGACACTCAGCTCACCCCAGCAGCCAAAAGGCAAATAACATTTATTTTAATATTTCAAAGTTGTTATTATTGATATTATTATTGTGATTATGATTATTATTGATATTGTTATTATTATTATTATTATTATTATTATTATTATTATTATTGATATTATTATTGATATTATTATTATTATTATTATTATTGATATTATTATTAATATTATTATTGATATTATTATTTATATTATTATTTATATTATTATGGTTATGATTATAATTGATATTATTATTATGATTATTATGATTGATATTATTATTATGATTATTATGATTATTATGATTATTATTATTTATATTATTATTAGTATTATTATTTATATTATTATTAGTATTATTATTACTATCTGTAAACTTGTTGATAAATTGTATTACCGAAATTAAAGACAGACACATAAGCAATTAACACTGACATTATCATTGATCATAACTACAGCTGTCAAACGATTAAATTAATTGATCGCCATGATAGGTGTGCGATTAATCACATGGTTTTGTTTGGCCAGGGCTACATAGAGTAAAAAGACCAACTCATATCAATTAGCTTAACCATCCAGCAGGTGGCAGTAAAGTGCAACAAGTCTGACAAAACAAAGTGACGTTCAAAGAACACCTTCTTGTTTGGTCTTTAGTAATAGAAAATCCCCAGGTACAGTACCAACCCAACCTGTGACTGGAACATTACAAACTGAATGTATGTCACCGTCTTTCACTGCTGCTAATTCACACTTATTGACGTTTAGACAAAGACCGGAGGCTTTAGAAAAGACATTATCAAGTGCACTGTCTCTCAGTGTTGTCACCATGAGCTGTGCTGAGGCCTCACAGCAAGTTCAACTCTTCTCCACTCCAACCTCCAAGGAACAGGCAGGTTGTTGCACCCGGCAGCTTTTTAAGTATAAAAGACATAATAAAATGAGGTAAAATGTCATGTATGCAAATTTACAAATCAAAAACCTCAATTCATTCTTTTGTTGAAGGAAATGTCCACTATCTCTACACCTCTTTAGAACAAAGCAGCAAAAGCTTGAACTCTCTTTTCAACATCCATCTTATTCACACACACACACACACATGAAGCCACAGCTCTGCTCTCTCACCTCTTTATCTTTCTTCTTTATCTCTCTTCCCTCTTTTACTTTAACCTTCATCTTCTTTTTTCTCTTGTTCATAAGCATCTTAATATTGTATGGTACTGTTATTTGAAATGACAAATGACACTGTTCCTTGCAATTGTAGTCGTATGAATTACATGTTCTTCTTCTCTTCTTCTTGCTTCAGCCAGTTCACCACTGTACTTTCTGAAATACTTGGCCATTTAAAAATGTACAAGTTCCCATTTGTTACCAGACACTTTTTCAGCCAGAGCCTGGTTCCAATAAGTCTTAATCAACTCCTTGATTTCTACTTTGACTACTTCAACCTTTAAGATAGAGCTATTGAGCTTCCAATAAGAACTGTGAGCAGTATCAGAGATGGAGGGAATATATTGATATGGATAAGAACTACCAGGGCTGTTTCTGAACATTTTGGGGCCCTAAGCGACATCTTCCAGTAGGGCCCCCCCAAACCCAAACCACTGTCATTTTAATACCCCTGAATGACAATGAATGACTAGTAGGCATACTTTATTATGAATAAAGCTTTTAATTAACAAATAAAGCCCAATATGAAAATAAATAACTATGTACAATTTATTTTTAGAAAATGAAATTGCACAAATTTTTGTAAAAGAAAATAACACAGATCCTTTCAGTGTACATCACAAGATTATTGTAATGCAATATAAAAACAATAAATAACTTAACTAGAACATGTTCAAGAATATGTAAATCAACATGTCTATTAATGTAAAAAAGAAAATGACAAAATAAATACAAATAATATAAACAGAGGTAAAAATAATTAAAATGTAAACTTTCAAACAAATAAACCTTTTAAATACTGCATCTCAGTAAATTGAATTCTGTGTGCTTATGTGATGGTCTGTGAGGGATGTGTTCATGAATTTCTGTTTCCTAGATTTTTTTGATGCAAAGTCATCAATGATGTCATCGTACGACAAGCCTTCTGCTGATTACACTTATCATTGCAAATCCACTCAGACGTTCCTGCCCCATTGTTGACCTTAGATATGTTCTGAGGAGTTTGGGTTTAGAAAAGCTTCTCTCTGTAGAAGCCACAGTGACAGGAAAACTGCAAGTTATCCAAAGTGCAGTCCAGAGATTTGTGTAGAGTTCCTCCAACTGTTTATCTTGAATGAAAGAGAGGAGCTCCATGGCATGTGGTCATGTTGTCAGGGCAAGGTTGGTAATCTGGTGATCTCATAGGCCAGTTCTGGTGGTGCACTGGATGAATGATGAGTACATTGTGGTTCCCAAGGTACTGAGGTGGTTTCAGGCTGTTGATGTGATGTTACCTGGGGAATCTGAATCTGGATCAATTGGTATATAAGAAATCAGAGAAATAGAAAATGCATCATTAAATCACTGGTGTCACTACAATATTAATGTTAATATTAACAACAATAACAACAAGATAACACAACAACAACACTAATCATAATCATCAAACTTGTTACTCATGGTAACATCATAACGACAACAATGCTCACTTAATTCAAACATGACTTGAAACAAATGACCCCATTATAGTGAGCAAGCAAACTAAACACGTTGTTTAAACAGCAGCAGCAAGGTGGTTGGAACCAACCTGATAGCTCTAGTCCAAGCAGATGCTCTAGTCCATGGCATGGCCAAACTACGGCCCGCGGGCCAACTGCGGCCCACTCCCCGTTTTTAAGTGGCCCGGCGTGAATTTTAAAAATAAAATGGAATATGGCCGTGAGAACATAGTCTCTAAAATTGCACTGTATATATTGCACTTCTTAGTTTTTTTTTTTTTTGGTATTTCTTATAGTTATTTTGATAGAAAATGAATTTTCGATGGCACAGGGGTTTTATGGTCTAAAAACACAGTTTTTCTTGCAGTGTAACTGGTTGGAAACTCCTGCGGTTATTCTCCTCATGCTGGGGAGAGAGATCCGCACACCAGCAGAGATGGTGGTGGGTAGACAACCAGACTCTCCACCAGTCCCACCAGGCCCAGAGTACGCCAGACGACAGCAGGATCGCTTGGAGACGGCTCACGTCTTCGCCAGGAACCAGCTTCTCCATGCGAGGCCAAGGCAGAAGAGGAACTACGATGTTCGGGCCCAGGGCCGGCACTTCTGTACTGAATTGGTATGGGTGTACAATCCCCAAAGGAAAAAAGGACGATGCACGAAACCTGACAGCAAGTGGGTGGGGTTCTGCAGGATCCCGGAAAGACTAGGGGAGGTGGTGTACAGAGTGCATATGCCACCCAGGGGAAGGATCGTAGTTCTCCACCGAGACAGACTGGCCCCTTACCGGGGCACAGCAATCCCCAGCGAAACCAGATCTGAGCCAACTCCTCCCCATGACACCCCTGAGAGAAGCCCATACACCCCCACAGACAGTGACTGTTTCCCCAGCGCCCCAATTTCCCTCACCTTGACACTCTGTGGGTCTCCTGGCCCCGGGCAACCGAGCTCCTCCCACGTGCTCTGTAGGTGTAGGAGGTGTTTGGTTGTTCAGTTGTCAGTTCAATGGTGTGGGTTATAACCAAAACAGTAATCTGGAAGGTAACAATAAGCCTCATTGAGTAATAACAACCGTGTGGCTTCTTCCACCGTCCAGAACATTACATTACCTTGGCAAAAAAAAGTCTGCACAAGCACAATATGCACGTATACAATTACTTACAATTTGCACTTCTCTTAAAAAACAAACATGATTGTATGTAAGTATGCTTCGTACCTGTTTTTTTCTTTTTTTAACAGCCTATTTTAAGGGAACGCAATTTAGTATAAATGGAATGTGCAGATAATTTACTTGGGATCAGTTTAAAGCTACAATCTCGAAGATTTTCATTTCAATAAATGTCTGTTAAGTCACTATCACCAAATGAGGTAACACAAAGGTGATTGAGTCTATGTTCCACTGATGAAAGCTCTTGCATTTGCAGTATTCTGGAAATGTCGGTGGCGACATTCCCGGGAAAAACCACAAGTGGCGCAGTTAGTGACGCGTTTTCCAACACCCAGCAGTGATTGGTCCACCAGAGAGGGAGGCGGAGCTAATGTGAAGCGGCATACGGCCGAACAAACACAGAAAAGATCGATGACGACGAAACTTCAAAAACAAGTGCAAATCCAAAGAAAAAGAAACAAATTTGATGTTCAGATGAAGGCAAACAAAGCAAAGCGAAACGTTTGTGTTGTGCTACAACCCTGCTTTTACGAATGAAGAATGATAGTTTTTACTATGCCATAAGATGTCTCCAGACAGCTCCACTGAATGAAGCTGAAAGCCCTTTTAACCAACCAACTCTCAACTTGTCCTGCCGAGGAGTAGGCAAGTGAGATCGCTTCCACTATCCAGTGAGATAGACGATCTTTGGACAAGAGTTTTCCAACTGTCCCAGACCCATAACAGACAAAAAGCTGGTTGGACTGGTGTATGGCGCGCATATACTCCACATAGACCGAGAGCGCCCGAACAGTGCCGGCCTCACCTGAGGCTTCGGGCTCATATTGTCGTTTCGGGCCATGACACTCGAGTGGACAGGGGCCCCCGGTAGACGCACAGGGCTAGGGGAGACATCCTGTGTGTGTCTTGTGTGTACATTAGTCATGCGGCTTTCGCTGGCATGGGACCTGTTACAAACAATTGTCTCTTTCGTGTTAAAACTCAAGGTCGAACTGACGGTCCAGTAACAAGAATCCCTTCCCTGTAGTGACTCAGGTCCTCCGAGCCTTCTTGCCCCTCACCGCTGGAGCCGGGGGCTGCTGAGGCAAGCGGAAAGGATGTTCCACCCCTTCATTCCGCCAGCGGGGGGAGATTGAGACGCCCAGGCAGTGGTGAGTATCCCTCCGGGTCATGCGGGAACCACAACCCACACAGGCTTTCAAATCTGCTGCAGACATATCAACCAATTAATTATTTCTTCTTTCTTTCTTTCTTTTGATCCAAGGGCTTGCTTCCAACAGCGGAGAGCTGAATAAGCAAAGAGGAGGTGTGATAGGCCGTGACCCATTATATATACTGGGGGCAGGCTTTATGATGGATGCCCCAGTGGCCCAATCACAGCCTGTAGAGGCCAAGTTGAGGCTTGGTTGGTTAAAAGGGCTTTCAGCTTTATTCAGTGGAGCTGTTTGGAGACAGCTTAGGGCATAGTAAGAACTCAAGTTCGAAATGAAGTAAAACCAAACCACCAGCAAACCAACTGACTAATGTCACCCAGGCGACACTGTTTGGAAGTGTAGTCCAAAAACACACGTGCAATTCAATTACCGCCATACTGTAGGTGCCGCCAAAAACAAAAGAACGTGAAATCTTCGAGATTGTAGGTTTAAGTAACATTATAAATTACTTGTTTATGCGTTTCGTAATCGATCTGCAGCATCGCCTTTTTAGTAATCATGTCTTTAAATATATTAAATATAATAATAATAATAATAATAATAATAGCTTGCATTTATATAGCACCTTTCAAGGAACCCGCTTTACACGTAAGGAGGGAGAGAACACAAATTACACAAAAAGCAGTAGATAATAGTAGCATTTTGGGATGAGCATTAACCATGACCATAGGCCATATTGTTTAATTATTGTTCCATCAGTAATTCTTGCTCTGTATATGTGAAGGAAACGTCACATTCTGTGTTGATCCAGTATTGAACTACAGTCCTCTGATTGGTTGATCCTTTAAATATTGCGCATGTACTATCTCCATCTCATCCAGACTCCCCTGAAGACCTCAAAAAGTTAGATGTATTGCAAGCTCAATCCCTGAGAATCTGCAGTGGATCATTCAAAACATCTCCAGTATCAGCGATGCAGGTGGAAATGGGAGAAAGAGGATCAGAAGAGTGAAGTAAATGCTGGCATACTGTGTTAATCTCCAGGGCATTGTGATACACATCCTGCTAAGAGTGTTTTAACAGATTGCTGAGAACATAATGAGACAAATATCATACATTTTGGGTGGATTGGTGATGACAGGCAGAAAGCATAGAATTATGTAAATTACAGTACAGCCCCACAGTGTCAATTTCTTCCATTTCTTCCTGGTTATTCTCCTTGCCAAATATAGACCACAACATGCAGCAGGAATTGAAGGATGAGCAACTTCCAGTATGACGCATAGTACAGAACTATTTTGATCAGACTCATTTATATTCACAGGCGGCTGCAAAGATCCTGATACAGGGTGTGCAGGTGCAGCAGTATATATCTCAGGGAGTGAGACATATATTAAGAAAAGGTTATCAGACCATCTGCCGGTATATACTACAGAGTTATTGGCAATGTTATTGACCCTGCAGTGGATAGAGGAGAAGGAAATAAATAACACCGTTATTGCATCTGACAGCACTAACAAGCATAAGATTGTCATTTAGAACAAATAGTATTCATGAAATATTCCTTATAATGTACAGGCTAGAAGTTAAGGGCATATCTACAAGCTTCCTTTGGGTTCCTGCTCATGTTGGTGTGGAGGGAAATGAGCAGGTGGATATTCTGGCCAAACAAACACTCAGAATTAAGCATGTAGACCTACGAGTTCCATTAAGTAAACAATGCACAATCAGTATGGCAGGAGAGTTGGGATGAGAGTGAAACTGGAAGACATTTGTATAATATACAGAGACATGTTGGTGCTGGGAGGATGGCGGGCTGGAAACGAAGGTAAGAAAATGTCTTCATGTCACTCATCTGAGAATACTGTAGGTCAAACTAGGTCTCAACTAGCCTGGCATTGCTAGACCAATTGCAAAATGTGTATTAGTCTGGAACCTCGATTTCCAAGGGGCGTTATCAACGGGCGCAGACCAAAATGTCTCTGGAAGCAATTGCATAGACCTACAACCAATCAGAGCAACGAAACGTGTGACATAGCGCTGAGGCAAACACATCTTTCTTCTCAACAAAAGCTTTAAGTGCAGTTGTTTGTTCTTCTTTTAAGAAGAGAATTGTTTATTATTCACACATTTAACCACACGCATGCGGAGGGTGACACACACAATGCAGTGGTGAACGATGAGATTCGGTCTCTGCATTTATCCCATCCCGGCCATCCTTCCTCCAGGGGCAGTGGGCAGCCCTTTTTTCATCAGCACCTGGGGACCAGGTCCAGATGTACCCATGTCATGGTCAAGAACATGCAAACTCTACACAGAAAGGCCCCTGATTGGGAGATAACCCACCGGAGCATGGTGCCAACAGTGCCCCAGGCGGGAATTGAACCCAGGACCTTCTTGCTGTGAGGCAACAGTGTTAACCACTGAGCCTTCTTGGTAATGTGCCTCAACGGCGCTCCTCATCGCATCAAACCCCGCCCCCGTATTAACACTTGTGATTGGCCCGGCCATAAAATGGTCGGGTGGAAATCGGTTTGAATGGGAGGGTGGCCAGACCAATCTGCCAGAGCAAATGAATCATGAGCTCGAAAATGTCCAGTTGGTGGCTGTAATGCACCAATGTATTGTAACGCTGTGTGTGTATGACTGTGGGGGGAGGGGGGAGACGGAGGTTCAAGTTCATGAAATGTGTAATTTAGGACCACTAGAGGGAGCACTAATCTTTCACAACCTGCTCACAACAAACCAAGAATGGTGAGGAAGTTATGCTAACCGCCACTAGATGCCGCTCCAGAAAACCTCAGACTTCAGACAGAATTTGGAAGTCAATGGAAAAAGAAGACCTCATTAAAATACAAATTCTCTTGTTTGCGTTCAAGCAAGGTGGCCATGTTTTTTCCTTCCATTGACTGGTGTCAGTCGCCCCACCCCCAACAGACCATGACTCCCCCAACTGTCCAAATCTATAAAGCACTGGCTCCCTCCTGCCAAGATGGCGGTGAGCGTAAAGCCAAACTTAAAATAATGAGTGACATCATAGATGTTATTGTATGCATTTTATAGTCTATTGTATCACGATAAATCCAACTTGGTGACTTGGCTAAATAAAAAAATAAAAAACAGCTCAATTAGGCCCTCAAACCCTGGTTTCTGAACACGTCTGCTGTCATCAAACAGCTTCGATGTTTT
This sequence comes from Cyttopsis rosea, assembly GCA_900302355.1. Lineage (NCBI taxonomy): Eukaryota > Metazoa > Chordata > Actinopteri > Zeiformes > Parazenidae > Cyttopsis > Cyttopsis rosea. The sequence goes on along the minus strand of OMKR01109391.1, from coordinate 8,678 downwards.
GGCAATTCAGGAAGAATAAAAAGTAAAATAACCCAGCAGAGCAGAAGAAAAGCCTTGGACCTTGGACCACAGATGTCTGCCTCTTTTGACAAGTCAAATCGTTTTCTTCCAGGACTGCGACACGCCTCTGACACCGCCAGAGGGTTCAGCAGTGAATCTCGGTGTCCCGGCCTCACCCCCTAGATGCCATCTACTTACCAGAGGGCCCGGGTGGAGTCCTTTCTCTTCATCCAGAGAACTGACTGCCCTTTTCAGCAGGTCTTTGACTCCCATCTCCCGGAGTAGCCTTGACATTGATGTGGCCACAAGTCCTCTGCAGCCTACTTCGACCGGTCGGACAATTGACAGCCCAACACCCTGGCGAGCAGATTGACACCTGACCCCAGAGTGGCACCAGTCAATAAGTGGGATATTTTTGGATATTTACCGATCTTTAAAAAAAATCGATTTACATTAACTGGGCCAAATGGCAGCTTAAACTGCAAAAAACATATAAAACTATTTCTACAGTATGTTTCATCTACGAGTTTTAGAGACACGAGTCACTTAATTTCTTTCACTGGCGGATGCGTACGGTATTGCAAGCGTACAGACGTGACAGCAAGATCTAAAATTAACGGTTCCGGAAATATAAGACAACCATCTAATTGAATAAACACTAGAGACAAGTTCTTGTAATCACACTGTCTTGGTTATGTCTACACTATAATTTCACTCAGTGGATACAACAATTTCATAATGTGCTCATGATGTGTACATAAAACGATTGCCAAATGTGGGTCCATTTGTGTATAAAGTGAGGGTGTACCCATTTCCACCCTTATTTACTTTACTTTACTTAGAGGCAATGTACACGACATTGAAGGATATTAGCAATAAACTTATCAGCGTGGTTTTTTACCTATGATCACATTTACCATGTGATCCCATGTCATCGCCCATCCTTGCTAAAGCCTATAATGTGTGCACCACAGGGATGGAGAAAAAACATCTTGATGTGTGATTCTGTCTTTAGAAAAGTCTTTTGGTGTATCCCCGCCAACGCTTACCAAAGACTAATTGCAGGGGTACACCAAAATATATTTGTTGACAAAACTTCTAAAATCCAAGCAATGTACAGCATCATAGCAGCCAGTGGTCCTTTCTGTTGGCCCAGTAAATTCTCAAAGGAGTTTCAAATATATATCTTTTTAAATCGAATCAGTTTTCATCATATTTCCTTCTTTTTTCCATCTTTGTGCTCCTTGCTGCTGTTGTTCATTCAGCAATATCACATGAAGTTTTTTAGGCAGCTCTTAGTTTTGAAATGGTGTCGTTGCCTGTCCGCCTGTCTGCCTGTCCGCCTGTCGCCTGTCCGTCTGATGGCCTGTCCGCCTGTCTGCCCATCCCCCTGATCACCTTCGTGGAATCGCCGCTGCGGTGTCCCAAGTTTCCAGCTCGTCCGCTGCGCCTCGTCCGCTGCAGAGACGCCCCACCGGCCGCCGGAGATACACGCACCATCCAATTCCTGCCCGTGTTTGGTTTGTCCGTTCTGGGCTACTGTAGAAACATGGCGGTGCAACGTGGCGGCCTCCGTGGAAGGGGCTCCAGCCTCCATGGATTGTAATACTGTGTGGGCCGCCACATGTCACTCTAGTCTCAATAAGATTTTCATAATCCAAAATACACTTATGGGAATGATTATCTTTGCTAAAAGAGGCGACTCATCCGCTCCTCTCTTCAGAAAATACAAACCTCTATCTATTTTTCACGTGAGCATATACCAGACGTGTGTATTCATGTATAAATATGTAGATCTAAACTAAACTAAAGTAATTCAGTGAAATGAAAATGTTCTGCTTCACAGGTGCAGGCCAGCAGACACACCCTCTGTGTCTGCTGGCCTCTTGTGTTGGACGAGCGCAGTCCCAACAAACGCACCAACATTCAATATGCTTTTCATTTGGCCAGAACGGAGACAGGACCTGTTATTCTTTCTTTTCTCCATCTCTCTCTCCTCCCTTTCTCCTCTTGATATAAAACCTCCTCTCCTATCCCCTATCGACCCAAACTGTTCTTCACGGTACTGCACAGGTACAGTATAGACAGGAGCTGTTGGAGGATTTGGGTGATGGTGGCACTGTATATACTTCTTTATTTAACTCATGGGATCAAAGCAATTTTTTAAAGCAATTTTGAAATGAACAGCAATAAATCATATAAGCCTAATGTTGTCTTCATGGACAGCCCGGTTTGTAAAACTGTCGTATGAAAGTAATATTGATGATATATACTTATAACGCGAGTGAAGACAGTGCGCAGGAATTAAGCAATAATCATTTATCGGAGTCATAACTGATGGGTCATATTAGATATAATTTATTATGTGTCTTATTGTGTCTATAAGATTACTCAGGTCGTTTTGAGAAAATCGACATGCATCTACAATAATCTAACTCTATCTCATCGATGAGAAATTGGGATGTCTTGAGGTTCTTTAAGTTAAATAAGTAACCTTTTCAAAGAGAATGTTTCTTTATTAAGATTTTATACGATAAAAATCATTGTTATATTTTAGTAAAGGTTTATTTTGGTTTTTTTTACTCCGTTTTGATATTGATGTTTTGCAGTGCACGGTTAAATAACATTGCATACTAACTATGTGCAGTCTTGTCTTTGCAAACATAAGAGACGACTGGGCGACCTGCTGTACGCAAGGTTACACATTGTATGTACTGTGGCATTTGCAAAGACTAGTTGCAAATAAAATGTGTTAACTATGCTTGAAAATAACTCTTAGTTGCCAAGGGCCATTTTGGAACGTACTTGTAATCAAATTACTGTCATTATCACTCGCAGATTAGAGATTACAATTTAAATGTAATTCTTTTGCCTTTGTGTCTGTACTAGCGATGGCCAAAGCACCTCTCTTACTGTGTCTGGCTGCTGCGGTTGCTTCCCTGTTTGCAGGTATGAAGGCATTCATGATTTTATCATTACACTATACTTTTTCAGATGAATTATCGCATCAATCTCAATGTAAAGTCAAAATGTGATGATGTAATGTAATGTAATAGAAAGGCCCACTGCCTTTCTATTACATTACATGACCTCCCTTTCCAGAGCTGTGGTTGTGATTTAAAAACAACATTGACTGAATTCAGTCGTGTGTCTCAAGAGTCAGAGGTCGAGCACCAGGTTAGGTGATCAATGGTGATTCAACGCCCTTTGGGATTTCTGGAACCCAGTTTGTCCGATAGAACCACACCCACATCTTTCCTTTCAATTCAAGTCCTGTGTCCGAAATGTCTCACTAACATACAATGTAGTATGTCCGAGAAGCCGTCGTTCCTCAAGTACTGAAAAAATTTACTAAATCTTAGTAAAAAACTACCCATTAGAATACTACTTCAGTAAAAGTCTTAAAGTAGCTGATATTAAATGTACTTAAGGATCAAAAGTAAATACTGTGGAGAAAAAAAAGCCTGACTTTTTTTTCTTAGCTTAGTTTTATTTTTTGCTCTGATTTTATTCTGGTTGCCAATATTTCCGTATTTTTCTGTAAGCATACTGTAAGAGGCACTTCGGTAAGACGCATCTTTCACTCTGACATAAGAGAGCATTTGTTGTAAATATGGCCCCAGGTGTTGATCTCCATCAGTCGTAGCAGGTGCAGGTGCAGGCGGGTTGCTCTCCGACACGCTGCTCTAGCTGTGTCTCTCTGGGACATGCCTGTGCTTGTTCAGTAGCAATGCTGCAAAAACTAAACTTAACATGGGCAGGGTTGCCAGGTCTCCATGACAAACCCGGTCACCCCCCAACCCGCGGACAAGAGAAAACAACGGACCTGGCAACTCTGAACGGTGCTATGCCATTGTTCCGACGCCCATTATTCAGAAACCGACAACAGTCCGAAAAATTTCCCATTGGACATAGACGACACCCTAACCCTAACCGTAATCCTAAACCTAACCAGTTCTAACCTCATACCTAAACTTAACCAAACCATCTCTAACCCTTCTTCTTTCTTTAAATCTCATTTGTCATGTACATATATGTTACCCCTGCCCTTTACTTCGACCTCGTGCCCTTATATGTGACCTCTACTCGTACGTTGTACTTACAGTCTTTGTTGTACTTAAAGTCTTATCTGTTTGTGCTACTACGTAGTTGTTGCTTGCCTTGCCACAAGAATTTCATTGTCCAGAATGACCTTGTGTTGTACTGTACATTTGACAATAAAACACTTTGAACTTTGAACTTGAACCCGACATTTTTCGAACTATTGCGGTTTCAGAATAATGAGCCGTCGGAACAATGGGCTTGAGACCCTTGATTCGCCAACATGAACCTCGTGATAACTGGCTTCACCAACATCATTTACCAGTTTTCCTCCCATTTTATCTTGCAGTGAGTAACAAAGGTGTTCAGGGGAAATGTGTGGGAGTAAAAGTATACTTTTGGGGGCTAAATGTAGCTAAGTAAAAGTAAAAGTCGAAGAATTTGAACTTTGTTACATTACAGCGCTGTCTGGACGATACTATGAACAGGTGGTGTGTAGTAGGTAGTATGCCATTTCAGACACAGAACTTCTCCAATGGGCTTAGCATCAACCTCAGAGGTCCAAACAGTGAGTTACTCATTCCCACGTCTCAATCTTACATAATATACCTAAAAAACAACAACAACCAAGGTTGACCACACCAAAGGAATGGATATGGGTGGGCCTCAAGTTATCAACAAAACAAACCTCTTTTCAATCTTGCTTTCCCTTCGTACCACCCCGACCCCATTTAACTTCACTCTATTCTCTCCAAGTATGCCAGACTTGTTCTCCGGGTCGCAAATTCATCACAACGTTTCTTCCAAACTACCGTGGTCGAAGCGGAAACCAGCAGCTCAAGCTGGTTTTGACTGCCAGGGGGTCGCCAGCAAACATCCACATTAAGGTGCGTCGCATGCCGCTTCTCATCCACGATGACCTGTGTCTGTGAACATTTTATTCCTAAATTGATGGGACCTCGTTGTGTGTGAGAAGTCAGAATGAGGTCAAGTCACGTTTATTTACACAGGCCTTAATCACAGTACAGTCTCAAAGGGCTTCACAGGCCTTTCACATAGAAACCAACAGCATCAACAGCCAGGAAAAACTCCCAGAAAACCCCTTCATCAGTGATGACAACACGTGGTTCCCATACATCCTTTTTTCAACGCTCCATCTAGAATTCCATGTCATTTAATTTCTATTTGAGGTGAGCATCTTCTAATGAATAATAATGATAAAAAACGTGATTTATATGGCAGTTTTTAAAAACACAAGTTACAAAGCGCTTTGCAAGATCGTACAAGAAGGTTCAAGGAACAAGTTAAAAGACAAGTTACAGGAAAGGAGTCAAAACAGTCACATTTAAAGATATATAAAACATATAAAATAAATCATTAATCAAATCACACCACGTATATGTTCTACTCATACCGGAAATTGAGAAAGTGGCAAGTACCTGCTAATTTATTTGAATGTCTAAGAGAGAACCATGAAATGATTCAGTAATTAGATATAAAACGAAAGAGGTCTGTTTGGTTGCGTTGATAATAATTAGTGCTGTTGACTACTAAAATGAATTTCCTGGAAATAACGGCACCATTTACTAGAAAACAGCTCATTTGTTACTGTTAAAATGATTTTAAAATTTAAAATAAAATTATTATTTTTTAATTATTATCCTATAGTTTACTAAATATTTCCCACAAAATAGTTGATACGTATCTGTTAATTCCTTTCTAAAGTTTCCTAGGACAGCCTACATGATTAATATCGTGAGAATTGAGGTGTTCAGTTGGTACACCAGTGTCACTATCCACGGTAGTACACTCCTTCTCCTGCTATTGCTTAATTCATTAGCGTGTCTGATTTCTAAAATAATTTTCCAGAAAGAACTGCGGAATTGCGATATTACAATTGGAAAAATCACGACAGAGATGCATTTGGTAACCCATAATAATTTGTAATGAAACTTCACTCTCATTGGGCCTCATTCACGAACAGCACTGTTTAAGCAAAAAGTTAGGGACCCAACATTATGCTCTTACTTGAATTTGTTCTTACTTTAGAAGAAAACAGATTAGAAAGTGGAATGATTGATCACTCTCAGTAAACAGATCATTGATGACAAGTTACAGATCCAGCGATCTTCAAAGATGCACTCTCGACCGAAGGATCTTATACTTTAGTGTTGATTATTATTGGTAGTAAATATTTAGAATTTTTATATTTTATATTGTATTGTATTGTATAATATTAAATATTTATTCATTTTTAATAATTGTGGTTCTAATATGCCACTTACATTTAGTTAAAGTTCGGCAATATAATTTTCCAGGAGTCTGACATGTCATTTGTCGCAGGGTGGATTCAAAACCCAGGTCTCTGGCATTTTGCCTATATGGGACGCAGGCTTATCCGGTTAAGCCACCCGGACACCCCTACTTACTTTGTAATTTGTAACCACAGGAAGAACATGTTTAACTGTTCAATTGACCCATAACAATTTAACAAAATACTCTCCAGACTCTGCTACAGTGGACTTTAACATACTGTACACCCTGGCCTCACATGGGAAGCTATGGTAGTAATGACCAAATTCCTAGGTTATACCTGTAAACCCCAGATTATACCTGTAAATTAAAGTGACTCAATACTACTTAGGACAGAGCAGATGTCATCAATGAGGAAATCATCAACTTCTCTTTTTAAACTATATTTCATGATACAAACAGGTACAAAGACAAATCACTTTTGGAGTACCCCAAGGTTCTATTTTAGGCCTAATTAAATTTTCTCTCTATATGCTCTCTGGCTCGATTACTTTTTTAGAAAACATAACATGATGATGATGATACACAGTTGTATCTTCGACTGAAAACTGGTGATATCTTAGCAACAACTTAGTGCTTCTGTCCTCAAAATAAAAAATTGAAAAAATCTTGGTGTACTGTAGTACTGTAGTTGATTTAAGCCTTAAAAATTGCATTTCAGCAGCAATCCAGTCTTTTCCAAGCTGGACGTGCAGTTCCATCGCTCCATCAGGAGTTCAACGCAAGTAATGGGGGACAAAACCTCATTCTGTATTCAGTGCAGGGATAAACTTTAAGAATATCCAAAACATTCCTTTACATTTAGAATTTAGTTCAACGTTCAAGGCACCACATTATAATTTTGAGGGCTCTTAGATCCTGTAGCCAACTGTTTAGTTAAAGTTTAAGGGTTAGGTCTTCCCACACTATTGACTCCTGTCTAAAGACCCATCACTTATCCTTGACCTTTGAGTCTATTATTGTGTATTGTGCTTTTTCTGTCCATTTAGTGTATTTTATTTATTACACAATTATTTATTTATTCGCGTTGGTCAACATTCGTAGATTTGACGTGACTTGACTAAATTTACAGGTGGGCTCGCTGAAGTTCTCTCGTCAGCTGACTCTGTCCGCAGAGGAAACCCGTTGGGTCTCCTTACCGGCTGCAGCTGAGCTGCAGCAGCCAGGTGGCTACGCCAATTCGGCAGTTCAAGTCTCATCCAGCGCAGATATCTCTGTGGTGGCCTTCAATCGTCGCGATAATACTGGAGACGGTGCAGTGGTCAACCCGACCAGCCAGTTGGGTGTGAACTACTTGGTGTACACGCCGAACGGAGGCTCAAGATCTATGGACAAATTACTGGCTGTTGTCAATGGCAACTATCCCAACCAGATCACCTTCCTCCCCTCCTCTAATGCCCAGGTCAACAGAGGGGTTAGGTGGAAGCGTGGGAAGAGAGTTAGCGTTAGCCTGGCACCGTATGAAACCTACCTGGTGAGGAGCCACAATATTCTGACAGGCTCACAGATCAAATCGCAGCAGCCCGTGGCAGTGCTATCAGGACATCAGTGTCTCTCTCTGGGAGGGCGATGTGACCACATGTATGAACAGCTGCCCCCGGTTTCCCAGCTGGGGAAAGAGTATATTGTGCCAAATACCGCGAGCGGCAGAGCTCAAGCCTGGGCCGTCGTGGTGGCTGCCGAAGATGACACGGAGGTGACAATGTACAAAGGAGGAAAAACTGAAAAAAGGTTAAGACACTAATTCCCATTGTTTAGTTATTTATTCATAGCTTTGTAGCAAAACGATGTATTAGGATTTGAGTACAAACAGCACATTTGACAGGCCAGAACCTTTTAGGTAATTTAGCTTCATACATTTTGCTACAGCATTTGTCCACGGTGCTTATTTATGTGTATTTGTGTTTCCTTTTCGGAGAACAGGACGCTAAAAAGTGCCGGGAATTTCATTTCGAGGGTCTGCAACAAAGATCCGATGATAGTCAAGGGCAACAAGAAGCTTATGGTTGTATTCCTGAGCAACAACAAACCACATGATCCCATCATGATCGCATTGCTTCCTTCCGACAAGCTGGCCAGCGACTGGTCAGTGGAAACATTGGGTGGACTAAAAAGCACAGCTGTCATCTTCTCTGAAAGACAGGGTGCCAGCAGTGTAAAGGTTTGCATGAAGGCCGGTTGTACCTCTCCCAAGTGGAGAAATTTTAAATCGGATGGCAAGTGGGTTTGGTCCAACGTGCCCTTGGGACAGGAGCAGAATCACGTGAAAGTGGAGGGCGACACTGACATGATGGTGTACATCTATGGGGGAAGACATCGTTTCG
>OMKR01109380.1:0-21471 GCA_900302355.1 Cyttopsis rosea | reverse complement strand
CGTCCATTTGGTGCATAATGCGCTGGGGGGCTGGGGAGCAAGTGAGCGAGTGTAAACAGGATTCGGCTGGATTAGGTCTCAATTGGTGTCATGGCAACATATTGGACTGGAGATAGGGATCTTTTTTTTTGGCTTATAGCCTTTTTATTTTTCTTTAGCTGCCAAATTGGGTTATGGATGTCAAGGAGAGAATAAAGGGATGAAATAGCAGTGATATTTATGATCTGTAAACTTCCACAAATCCTGCTAATGAATGCTAGTGCTACTACTGCAGCTAACACGAGTCTACTCAACTAGTACTCAACTAGAAAACGAATCCTGCTAATGAATGCTAGTGTTCTGGAGGCCTTTAGAAAAGACCAACTTTCTCTTCTCCGTGACGGCTAACTGTTAGCGTACTGACAGATTCTGGCAGGCAGAGCCACAAGCGTCGTAGGCTAGCAACAGCCTTGACAACGACACATTGATTGATCGACTCACATGCAGACAAATCAGTGTTGAGCTCGGACGCGCGGTGCATTGTTTATGGTTTTTGATTGGGTTCGGTAATGAGTGGGACAGAACACGATAAATGTCTTTGTAAGTGCTGATAACAAGTATAATATTATTATTATTATTTTAATTGTGGTGAAAACCGGGACAATTTGGTAGTGAATGTTGAAAACCGGGACATTTGAGTGTTTTACAGATATTTGTCGGGACTCGGGACAATCCCGGACAAACCGGGACAATCCCGGACAATCCGGGACGTCTGGTCACCGTAGCTAGTGCTATAGTGATATACTATATAATGTGATGATTACAACTAATACTAGTCAACTCAACTAGTACTCAACTAGAAAACAAATCCTGCTAATGAATACTAGTGCAAATACTACAACTAATACTAGTCTAGGAGGACTTTACCACACTATGGTACAGCAGATTGTAAAATCTGCAATGGGTTTTAATGGACTTTAATGGACTAGTTTTAAACAGAAATATTCATATGTAAACAGTAGATATGACATGCTTTTACCAGGGCTACACTGAAGATGAAAAAAAAATTCAAGTTATTGATTGTACTTAAAAATTTTACTTTCACATGTTTAACCAATTTTTTGACCTAGTATTTCTGAACTTAGAATGGTGCATCTTAATGCCTCAGTTTTAAGTAGAAGAAACCTAAAAATGTAGGTTTTACAGTGGAACCAATGAGTGGGTTTTCAATTCAGGGTTAGGGTCGATGGATTTGACATTGAGGGGGAGGGGATACACTCCAAATACTGGTGTAAAACCTCCACAACACCCCTGCCTTTCCTTTTTCTTTTTTCTTTTTTTAACAAAAGGTGCTTAAACGTTTTGTGTATTCTGTTGCTCTGCCAGAAGTGCTGGAAAGCATGTTAAGGAAAATCCCCATCGCTGCCAGCACACAGCTTGGGGGCGTGTGGGGGGGTTAAGGAAAGGCCTGGACAACATTTAAGCCTACAACCCGAGGACAGCAGACAAAATGGCCTCCAGCCCTGGCTTGAATTGATCCTACCCCTCCTTGGGCCACTGGTTTCGGGTCCAGGAATACGACAAAAACATAACAGAACAATCCTTTATCCCCGCATATGTTTCCACGGCTCTGCACTCCCACTGCTATTCGGACACTGTAGGTCAGCTGTCTGCGGTATCTGGTGCAACATTGTGGGAGATTTGTAGAATTGTAGAACCAGGCTCTAAATGTAGGTAATGGAACTGCTTCCCGGTGTTGGATCAAAGGATAAAATAACTAAACTAAAGCTTTACTCCCACTGTTTACCACAAGAACTACATGTATCTACCGTTCCATTGTGATTGGATATTTCTTCGTTCTTTGGTCTTTTCAGTTCTCCAAGAGATAAAATGCTAACAAAATGATTGGGAGAATTATAGGATAGGTTTGTCGTTTTTCAACCCAGGCCTTGTTAAAACTTTTGTTCCCATCATGTATCAACCATGCAAACAACCGTGCTTTTTTATCAGGTTTATCTGGGTTTTATTCATTCCACTGAACTTCTGCAAATGATTTAATTTGGCTACATCCACGCTAACGTAAGAGACTAGAAGCAAGAAGTTGCGCCGCTTCCGAATGGCAACCTACTGTTGCCAATGTTACACATTGGATGTTCTGCAGCAAATGCAAAAAGTAATTATAATTAACCCACCACCCACACACCACAACCCACCACACAGGAGGTGATGAGGCCCACCAAAACGTGGGAAGCAGAAAAATGTAGAGAAGAAAACACTGTTTAATTTGATTCAGAAAAATTTGTTTTCACAAAAAAATGTCCTTTAAAACGACATAATTTTCGAATCATATCTCACAAAATGTGTTTCCGACTGAAAACATCAGTTTCCATAGAAACGAGATGCAATTATGGAGGGAGGCGAGCGCCGTGTGAAGTGTAACTACTTTACTGTTCAATACGTTGGAGCAGTGATAACAAAAGAGAATAGTAATACAACTGTACTGCCCCCTCTCTCTCTTTGTATTATTATAACCTCCTTCTCTATCTCTTTCTCCCTCACAAGGCTATAGACAAACATTCAAGGGAACACAGACAGAATGTTAGATTACTGGTATTACTTGTGTGGCCATATTGGATTGTCCTAAGTTTCGCAATCATATCTCGATGCCAGGCTTGTTCATTCTTCTAGACACCCCGACTCTTTCATGTGAACTCTTTCCAAAGTGAGTAGGAGCATAAATTCAGGATTGCGCATACTACATATCTGGCCACATGTGAATAACAAATTCAAAACCAAACTCGGCAAAATGGAACTTGACTTTTTCCAAGAACGGCGGCCCTGTTAAAAAAAAATAAAAAAACAAGGTGCTGGCCAAATAAACCCCTTCCAGCCTCGGCGTCATTTTGTCTACACAAGAGCCACGGTTGACGGTAGATCCTTTTCAAGATGACATATACAGTGAAAGGATTTGAGCGTGAATGTGACCTTGGAATTGTTCAGGCCAAGCAGACACGGTTCGCCGTTGGCCCGCCAAGGGAAGTCTGTGGTGGTTCTTGGAGTCTTACATTGTATTTGTCTTTACGGCTGTTGTCATGGCACCCATCATGAGCTAATACATTGTACACTCTCGGCATTGAACTGCTTCCCAATAAATGTTTGAGCCTGTATATATACAGTATATACAGTATATATATATATACACAACACAGAAATAGGTTTGCGTTCACAGTTACAAAAATACACACTGTTGTGGCTGCTATCTCATGACTTCGATGGAGCAGTCTGCTGTGAAATTGCCACCAACAGAAATTAATTAAAAGAATATTCCCTAAACAAAATCAACCAGATTACGATCTTCACTTTTTTCAGTGGCTCTCGTCCACAAGGTCTGTCGCCTCATTAGCGGTGAACATGCTTTTGTGGTTCCGCTGCTCCCTTTTAAGCTGCTTCCAACTAAAATGCCAGCTATAGATGTTTTATTACAGTTTAAAAGGGTAAATTGGAGCTGTGCTCTTCGGCGTCCAACCTTGAGCCTGCGTATCCTTGCGCCGCGGTCCAAAGTGCATGCCAGCCAAAACTGGTCTCCCAGTTTGTTATGTGTTGCCGCGTCGGAGGCTTATTGGACGTGACGGCTCCTTCTCATTAGGCCAAGCCCGGGTGCCTCTCCAGGCTCCGTAGCTGATTTTGGAATAACACCGACTGCGGTGCGTGGGCCCCGATGATCCAGCCACTTGTTCGCCATAGGCAACTTTTCAAATGCAATCACCATGTGAGAAAGGAGGGAGGGTGCTGAAGTTTTAACAGTGGGACGCCGCGGCTTTCTGCATTGTTGCTCAGCGTGTAAGCTCACTATTATGGATGACTTGATAATTATTGTGAAGCAGGGGTCTCTGACAAGTGAACTTAGACAAAAGACACTGAGTCATCGCGCTGCTTCCTTTCTTTAATGTAACATCTTGCTCTCTATTTTAAACAGTGTTAGAAGTAACTGAGGTTCGGGAGTGGAGACCACACACCACCTTACCATCTCTTCTCTCATCCGCCATCACCGTTTACTTCACATTTCGCATCGTATCTACAGTAAAATTACAACTCAATCTATCTGTTGTGGTGTGGACTCGTGAAAGCTTATTATGTATGGTATGCCTCGTACCTAATAAGCCATTTTCTGGTCTCCCCAGAGATTTGTATCAGATCAGTGTGAACCAAAACATTTATGAATTATTTGCATACAGAATATACACATTGCATCACTTACAAGGGTGTTGATATTCTATACATTCCTCAGCACTGACTATGAAGTAGAAGTAAGACATTGTGAGTTGAGTGGATCTATTCCATAATCTAAATACCAAATTAGTCCACGGACTCTTTGACATCTTGGGGAAGAACGCCCAGCACATACTTGTCTTTTACCAACTTGAGCTGGCACCTAATTAAGCATCATTATGACCCGTCCATCTCGATTCTTCATCAAAAGGGTCAAATAGACAGCTACAGCTGTTGGAAAATAGCTTGTGAAAACATGACGCTCATCCTGTAAAAAGAGGTTTTGAAGGGCAGAGTGTAGTTTCAGGGAGGCATGCATACGTTTTGTCTGTGTTTCTCGCTGGTGTTGATGCTGCAGTCGCAGGCTAATGTCTAGCATATGGAGCTAGTCTCCCGGCTTGTTTCCTGTGTGCTGCCCCTAAACTGCCATGCCCCACATCACTGACCCCCCCCTCCCTATATTTTCTTCATCTACCATAATGGCTACCAAATGGCACCCTTGGGAGAGACTATACCGGCCGTTTTTTGTTGCTGTTGGAAAGCTGGTTGGCTGACCATAGTTTTCCAGTTGTACCAGCCAACCCAGTCGTTAATATCGGCTTTACTGACAAAAAATGCAAGGGGGTAATGTACAAAAAGTAAATAATCCAGGTCCCGTGTACACCTTGTTTGCATACTGACATAGCTTTGTGCAATACAAAAGAAAACATTGCACTGTTGGATGCAAGCAATAGAAGAGCTGCTAGTTCTCTGTAGTTGCAAGTTAGCAATGTTTGGAGGTGGGCAAAGTCTTCTTTCTATGAGGGGGCGTCAGTGTATTTGTCCAGAAGGAAATTAATATGTCAGTTCGGGCCCGTAATCAGCACGTTTGGTTTGCTAAAAGGAAATTGCAGGACAGTCATAAACAAAGCTTGAAGGAGGTCAGTGTCAGCGGTCATGGCAGTGTGACCTTGGCTGTGCTGTCCTGTCTTTGGGCCAGAGGAGAGTGGCTCTAGGCGCTGTGGTGCTGTTGTGTGATTTACCAATGACAGATGGCCCGGTCTGCCCTGGGTCTTTTCCTGACCCGGCCTGGGTCCTGGTAGACATATCCGCTCTGCTTGAAGAAGACCCATCTTCAACCAGTGGCCCAGGCATAGGTCCCCGAAGGCATTGGTACGGTGGGGAGGGAGGGAAGTGGGGAACATAGGCCAGGATCTGGTGGGTTCAATTGCCTGTGTCTCTGCTCTGTAGGTAGACTGCTCTGATGGATGAAGCCCCCCACCCCAGCCCCCTTGGTGTGATGAAAAGTGGGGAATGTTGGCAGGGGCGACCGGCTAGCGTCAGTGAGGGCGGGTGTACCAGTGTGTGACAAGATGCTTTATCATAGGCATGGACCCGCTCGCATTACTCTGGGACGGTATTTCTCAGTAGCCGTGGGCTCCACAGAGTGCGGAGTAACGTTTCCTCTGCTCTGTGCAAAGGTGAAGTTCATGTGTGCCTGTGTGGGTGGGCTTGGCGTGAGAGACCCATGTTGTAAAGTTATCTCCGGTCAGGGTTTCACAATCCTAGTTCCAATCAATGGGGCGGGTATATCCGAGCGGTTTCAGCAAATTCCAGGTTCATTCCAAACAAGAGCCATGTGACCAGACCCAAGAGCCAGACACTTGGAACTACAGAATGTCCCTCATAAGTTGCGTCTCATCTATTGAACACATGTTTTTCCATAAATTATCACACAGAAGCAGTCCAGGCCCCTGTTTTTCACCTGTACGTTTAATTAATTTGGATTGGACAATTGTCACCCAGTTGCCATGGGGAGAGAGAGCCAACACTTTAGCATCCAGAAGCATTTCTATATTCTGGTCACATCAGTGTCGGGGGTGTTGAGGGCAGTAGGAGTCAGACCTTGTTGTCAGACTGACAGTTGTTTGGTTTTGCAGCAACATGGAAGGATTTCCTGATTGGTCCCCTTTTTCCTGTCCAATCAGTCAACCGCAGAAATGAATTCCCACTAGGAAAGGGACACAAAACCAATATTGATCATATGAATAGAGTTGAATATTTTATTGATTTTTAAGCACTGGTTTATGCATGCATGCATGCATCATTAAATCATATAATTATTCAATTTTCCAATCTAATCTCAGCGGCCTGCTAAAGATATTAAAAGTTTTTCAAACTTAGATATCAAAGGCGACACTTTTACCAAAATGTCCACCCCTGCCCCCACAAAACCCCTACCCTGACTCAATTAATGTCAGGCCAAGTTTATTTATATAGCCCTAGTCACAGTATAGTCTCAAAGGGCTTCTCAAGTCCACATTTCACACAGAAATCAATGGCCCCCTTCCGTGCAGGCTTGGTTTCAGTTGGGCCTATGTTTGGTTCATGTTCTGGTTGAGATATCAATGCAGTGATTTGCTTTTTTACAAGAACCATTCCCCTTCACTTGCCTTGGTTCACTCTGACTTTTGTACTGTAGCAATACAGCACATTCCCATACCTTTTGAAGGTTATGATAAAATTACATCAAGACATTGGAAACAATGTTAAAGGCTTACACCTTATTGTAGTTTTGATCTTTCTCTTTGATCTTTTTCATATGCTTCACTATTCTTTTTTGTTATTTCTGTAAAATTGCCCAAAGGTTGAACACTGAAATAACTCATCAGGAGGATGAGACGGATCAGATGGCAGCTAATTCCGGAGGAGTTAATTATCCAATTACAGCCAAATGGATGGCTTACCTATCAGCGGAAATCAAACATGTGTGTGCAGTCAGTGCTATTGTTAGCTAGAACATTGTTATTATTAAAATCCAGCTGTTAGGGAACCATTCAGGATCCAGATCAACTTGGCAATAGCTTAAACTTTTCCACGGTCCCCCCCCAACATTTCGAGAGGCTGTTGGACCGACTTTCGTTGCAGATTCTAAGAATACACAGCCATGACTCATCCGGAGAGTCTTAACCACGGCACTGCTCAAATAATCAACATTCCATCACCTTCTGGTGGGCAGACGTCTTTGAATTACTGTCATTTCCGTCGGACAGCTCTATAATTTATGTGCACGGACAGAAAAACAATGAAGAGGTTTGCAGTTCGGGGAAGATGCGTTTGTGTTAAACGCCGGTCGCAGCGGTCGCAGCGGTGACAGCGGCGCGGGGACCGGGCGGTAACGACTCAACACAGAGCGGAAGGAAACTCATCAGGAGAACGTCTCCGAATGAAGTTAGCAGCACATTAAGGGGCGGACAGTTTAATGACAATACATCTAATGAATATTCCATCTTCGCTGCAGGGAGGTATGGGGGCATTGTGGGAAAGTGCCGTGTTCATTAATCTCAGTGGGCCGGCGCTGCACAAGTGCTTCCACTTGTCTGGCCAATGCTACATCAACCATGCATGAATATTTAAAGAAGCGATTTATATGTAAATTTGAGTGCAATACCTGGGCAAATTACAACTTTTTCAGCTGTGAATATTAGGGATTATTAGGACAGTAGGACAACAATGGTATCCTATAGCTAGTGGCAAAATGGCTAATGAGAGGAGCTCAGGTAAGTGTTGGGGCGCAGCCGTATAATGATGTCAGTCGCCCGAGGCGTTAATTTGAGAATAGGTTTTTTACTATTATTTGTCAGGCCACGAGATAAATTAATTGTGCAAACCTTTTCAGGCCATACCTTAAAATTAATGTTCCATTGAGGTGCAATAAAATATCATTAGTGACCAATCGGGGACAGTTCTAGTTTATTAAAATGGATTTAACGTGAAAATGAAAAATGGAACTGAAAATGACTTTTTCTTTCCCATTGCTACTGCAAATGACCTTCGTTTCTCGGGTCACAGCTTTAAAAACACCCAACTAGATAAGTCATTGACCGGAATGGACTTTTCAAAAAAGAGGGGAGGGAGGTGGTGGGTGGGAGGCTCTGGTCGGACGGCTCGGACAGGCCGCAATAACAAGTGACTAGGTGGCATGCACTAGGTGGCACTAGGGTCAGATTTACCAGTTTAGGGTCCACGATTTTTATTGTTGAAACAATGTGGCTACTACAGAAAATGCACAAAAAAAGTTTAATCTTCACTGTATTATTAGCTACTACGATAATATTGTTTTATGCTGCTTCTGCATATCCATTGTGTTTGTTATTGCTTTTTAAGCTGTTTCTCACATTAATCCAACTATGAACAAGTTACTTTGCCGACTTATCAATATGTTTTCCCACTTGATTCTGTGTACCAACCAAATAACACATGCATAATACGCCAGAAAGTGAGTGATCAAATTGTGATTGATTGAGACACCAATGGGCGGGACCAACTGATAACCGGCCTCTTTTCATTGGAGCACATTTTGTCACGTAGTTTTTAGTTTATTGCTGACTTATCTTATTCGAAGGGCCAATCTACATTGATGTGCGGGCCACAAAAGTTATTCCATGAGCATTTGTAAAAGCCTGACTTTTTAATCACGTTCCTTGAAATAACCTCGAGTGTGTGTTTGCATGAACACACACCACTCCGGGATCCCACTTTAAGTCTCTCGGGAGATAAGCCGTTTACATACATCGTCATGCTTTGCTCACCATATTTAATATTTTTACACGAATGCACTGCACTATTCGCGATGTTACCATGGAAACAAATATTACATAATTTGCAAAAACCAATGGTAAAGAGGGATGAGGTGCTTGACAAGTGGTTGATAAGAGAGACCACCCTACGAGGGGGATATCTGAAGGCATCCGTAGCAAAGCGGTGCATTGCACAATGCAACGTAATACAGACTGAGAGGAGTTTATTTGACAAATCCCAAACACCAAACCGGGTATGGGCGGTGGCCGGGTATGAGACCTAGCCGCTGAGGTTCAGAAACTGCTTTGGCTGTTGGGGTGAGTGCAGAGAACCTTTGAACAGTGATGGCAAATGAATAGCGTGCTCTGATTTTTAGGGGTGGACTGGACACTCTAGCCCCTTTTACACGGAGGATTCCGCAATAATGCCGCAAAGACGGCCCGTCAATATGCCGGCTTTGCCTTTTTACACAGAACCAAGCAAAGACGGCAAATTGCCGCCCCGGTGTGTGCGTTTAGACAGCGTGCCGCAAAGCCGGCTTTCCGGAATTACTGGGGCGTGGTCATGGCACGTGACGTACACAACGTCGGCCAGAAAGACAGGTTGAAAATGATCACAATGATTTAATAACCATATTTTTTTTAATTATAAAAAATATTTTAAATTATTTAATTGAATAGACCCGGTAGCCTCGGGTGAGGACGTGCGGTCAGCGGAGCTGTGGACCCGTGTTGCCGGCGTGGAGACGCACGGACTGGCAGACCCGGTGGAGAAAGATCCTCCCTTCTTCGGAGGCTATTTTATTATTTTAATATTTTATTCATTATTAGGACAGGTTGAAAATGATCACTGATTTAATAACACTGGGTTTGGGTTCTTGGGTCCGGGACTCCATACGGAACTCCGTAAAGGACGTGTGTAATGCCCCCCCGCTCTAGTTCTAACAACAACAATAATAATAATAATAATAATAAAATAATAAAGAATTGGAATTTTAGAGGAATATCTGCAGCGCTGTGACAAGACACAGCTCCCGAGTGGAGTATTTTTGTTTTTCCTCCGACCAATGAAAAACTTGGTCATCAGAAGGTCACTCCCCTGTCTCTTTTATACAGATGGCGTTCCAGCTCCGTTTTGTCTCTGTTACTACCTCCGCTGGCGGTACAGAGGTGGGTCAACTCTGCCCCCCCATTCCATCTCCGTAACTTTTATACAGAGCAGCGGTGCGGAATAAAAGCGCAACAATGCCGGCTTGTATAGGCTGTGTAAAAGGGGCTTTTGTTTTTTTCTTCCGTAACAGAAAATAATAGTTGAAAGTTTCAAAAACAAGCTGACATGAAACTTTTGAAAGTTGGTGCTAAATTCTCCTCCAACCTCAGCAGATAATTAGATGTTCCACCATCGTCCCCGCTGCAGACTTACAGGCATAGAATAGGTCCCCTAGGGGTTCTAAAAGGGAGTCCAAGGAGTCCCCACCAAAATTATTATTTTAGCTATATTTGTTTAATTTTATTGTTTTACATGTTTTAATATATCTGGAACAGCTGGAATACATCCAAATTCAAAAACTAGAACAAGCTACACATACCACGATATTAACCAAATTCTGTGTAAAAAATGATCACTGTTCAATCTATACTGATCAATAGTCTATACTCAATACATTTTCTGGCCAATGCATAATATAATTCATATGATTATAATTATTATTATTACACAATTATAATTTCATATAATTATAATAAATCATATAATTTTATTTAAAGACTCAATATTAATGTTGTGAGCTATTATCCAGGCCCAGAAACTCTGGATAATATCCACATGCATATCAGAGTTGTTTTTATAAGATAAAAAGCTATGTGGAAACCCTAAAATGTGGCTATTTTCACCAAATGAGACACTGAAATCGAACCATTCACATTACAGTGTGCCCCCCCCTCGCCACGTCCCATAATGATTCATGGATTCATTCATTTAACACAATTTCTCAAATGTGCACTTCACTACAAGACCTCCATCAGTTTATATTTAACTTTTTATTATACTTTTGCAATTGTTCTGTCCATCATTCCAGAGCAAGACAAAAATGGACTGAGATAACCTTCAGCAATTCCCGTCAACTCACAGTCAGACAGCCCTATTCAAAAGAAAGGAGCGAATAAAATGGCAACGTAGAGGAAAGTCAAATTCCACATAAACCACCCACTTACCGTCAGGTACTTATTTTTTTCTATAAAAAAGTTAATTCATGCAAAACGAAAAATTTTAAATGACAAACCAGATCGTTCTTTCCACTGAAATGCAATCGCAGTGCTCTTAACTTTCCTGTGGCTTGTAGCCTTGTAATGGAGTTGAGAGGTTGAAAGTGAGAAGGTAAAGGTTTGAATAATGTCTAAACGAGACCGCTGGAAATGAAATCACGATCGGAATGGAGCGACGCGCCGTCGATGCAGTGGAGGTGACATTCTGCCGACCGGGCTCGCGGCGAAACACGAAACCCGCGCCCGATGTTCATCTACAAGATGTCAAAGTTGAACTTTCCATCTCTTCGGAGCACTTAGGGGAGCCGTGTAAGCACGAGGAAAAAGAAAAAGATCCTATCGGACTGGAGGCCTCATTTCTGGTTTCTAATGCAGGGCAGGTTTAATACACGCCGGTGATTTCCCGATCCATTTGGGGATGGATATAACTATCCTAAGCCCCCGCTGTCTCATTTCTTGTTTTTGACATCTCACAAATAAGCTCTCGGATGAAATGAATACCTCATCGTGTGACTGTTCCCCCGGTAACTGACGTCTGGCGCGTTTAGCAAACCCCCCCCCTGTTTTTTTAACTCACCTTTGCCAAGAATGACTACATGAAATGGGTAGAGGGAGAGAGAGAGAGAGGGGGGCGAGAGAAAGAGAGAGAGAGAGACAGAGAGAGAGAGAGAGAGAGAGAGAGTGCTCCATCTGTTTGGGGTTCCTCTCAGTAGGGGCGGCAGAGGGACCTTTAAACCGTGTTTTGAGCCCCATTAAATCATGACCATAGAGGCGGTAAAAAAAAAAAAAACCTGGCACGCCGACCGCATTTTACAAGCAGCGGAAACGTGCTATTCCCACATGTCGCCCCCCCGATTCCCAAAACCCTGCAGGTTGGCGGAAGAGGTGGCGATAGCGGTTCCGGGTCCACCGGTGAAGTTACCGTTGCTCTCATGGGGTGTGGCGGGGACGTTTCATTGCGGTTTTAGATTTATCGCGTTCCTCAACGTGCTTTCATGGCCACGTTATCACCAAAGCCACGGGTCTACAGATGGGTTTTTGTGGAATTGTCCAGAGAAAACTATATTCAAGATAGAAGATAGTGGTTCTCGCAGCAGATGATTTGATTTCCTCAAAAAACATCTTAAAGTCTTCTGGTGCGGACGGGAGTGACCTCTTATGAAATAGGAGCCGTTTCAGCGTTATTTACGCTCTTGGGTCGACAACCGACCGGTGCCGGTTTTTATTGTTTGTTGACACAATGTTAATATTTACCGGGCATCTGCGATACTGCAACTGCGGTTGGCGAGACAGAAAATGCTACAACGCAGATGTCTTTATTATTATTATTATAATTCTTTTTTTCAAAAAGCACTTCAGCTCCAAATTCCTTTCCAGTGACCTCATTCTTGTTCGGTCATCTGCGGTAATGATTCCCAGGTCCCGGAGTTAAGCAAGTAGGCATGGTGGAAGGAGGAGGACGCATTGATAGGAAACAGGAGAAATAAAGATTCAACCACATTGCACCATTGGACAGGTTACGCCTGTGGATGCCATATATACCATGAAACTACAATTTGAACATATATATTTTTAGTGAACTGAAAGGTCACACACAAAATGACTGAAATGAGTGAAAAATTGAAAGTACCACATTGGCATTTCTGCTTAAGTAAAAGTGTATACGTTGCTCTTAAATGTACTTATTTTAAAAAGTACTTGTCATATCTCGTGCCCTGATATAACAGATCCTACAATACTAGTATAATAGCCTATAATATAGGTGGAGTATAGGTGGAGACGGAGTCACAGTAATTTATGATGAGCAAACCTAAATCAGCAGCTTGATAGAACCAGTCCCTAACTCTTTTTTCTTCTTAAAACTAAACTAATGTGAGAGAAAATATAGACATTGACTTTGAAATGTAGTGGAGCAAAAGTCAAATGTCTCGGAAACTGAATATACTTAAATAAGTACAGATGCTTGCAAAATGCACTAAAGGACAGTAACAAAGTTTTTGTACTTCTTCTCTTTCCACCACTGCCCAATTGCAACCGCTTCATGAGGTAAGGAGTAAAATTAGGCACTGAAACGTAAGAAACGTGTCACAAGGAAAAGTCCACGCACCGCAGTTTCAGATGAAATTCCCCCCTTGCGGTACCAGCCCCAGTTCAGGTTCAGGGAAGGACCGGACTGGAGTCCCTGCAAATGTCTCTTCCACATTCCTCCTCCTTTCCCCTCTTGGGAGGCTGCCCGGCCTGCGGCTCGTCTGATCCCCGCCGGCCGCAGGAATTTATGGTGGAAAGGCCGCGCCACATTAGAAGGAACCACCGACCAGTTACGCCAAGTCAGAGTTTTTTCCACGGTGGCGTGCCAGCACAGAGTGGAAAGGAAAGGAAATGCTTTCACTTAGGTTACCGACGGATATCGTGCGCATGCACGCACACACACAAACACACACAAACACACACACACTAACGTTTTCGGTTCTTATTTGTCCTGTAAAACGAGGTGGTAAATACTTTGGTCTGGGTTGCACACGGCCTTGTCATCTCATACATTAAGCCTTAGACTAATCACTGGTCTGGAGACCTGGAAGAAAATGACTTATGGCGTAACCGTGACAACTGAGCGTAAACATGGAACGGTCTTGTCATTTGAAATGAAATGCAAACAAAGACAACAGATCACGTCTGATCTCGTTATCTATTTTAGAGATAACGTTTTGTCCAGATGACAGTAGTGACAAAGCGACATGGCGTAACTATGACAATAGAGTGTAAATATGGGATGCGTTTCCAGAGATCTGCAGAGACAAACAGGCGTAACCGTGACAACAGAATGTAAACAACGTGTATATAGAAAATACTATATACATTGTGTCTTATGAAAAACATCACATTTTTGACTATTACAACACAACGCACACAGGCGCATATATGTGCACGTGTTGATGTTGACAAGGATTCTTTCCAGCTGCCGCTCCGACTAATGAATACCTTCTGACTCATAAAAGAGGAGCCTCGCGCTCCCCTCTCGGCAGAAAGCAAACAGCCATGATTAAAAGTTGATCACCTCTGCTCGGAGCAGGGGGAAGCGGGCGACA
Source organism: Cyttopsis rosea (assembly GCA_900302355.1). Taxonomy (NCBI): domain Eukaryota; kingdom Metazoa; phylum Chordata; class Actinopteri; order Zeiformes; family Parazenidae; genus Cyttopsis; species Cyttopsis rosea. Next base: position 7,313 of record OMKR01109380.1, on the reverse strand, counting down.
AATACACACACACACACACACACTCTGGTCAGCGACTGTGAGGGGAATACACAGGTGTCCATAGAAAGGGTTCCAGTTCAGCTTTGATATAACCACACTGGAGCTCCAGCAGATGTGCAGTGGACCATAGTCTCAGTGTGAGTCATCCTAATGTAACCCAGTTGAACAGGGCTTTGAAAACAACACACGTTTCTGTGATCTGTGTGTGTACATGTTTTTGTTTGTGTATGTGTGTGTGTGTGTGTGTGTGTGTGTGTGTGTGTAAGTGTACTCCAGCTGCGACTAGATTCCTGTGCAATGAGTGTTTGTTATACTTTATTAATGCTGATGAACGTGTGATATTGCATGAGGATGCTGACAGTTTTATTTGCAACAGGTTTGAAGCAAAAACATCAGATGACACTAATCTGTCGCATTGGTTATGCTTCGTGAAATGGAAATCGCAGTGGACAGAACAGGATTCGGCTTGTAATCTCGCGTGGCATTTGAGGTGTTTTTCAAAAAGAGTTTTGAAAAAAACGTTTTTTAACCTGTGCTGTCAGCAGATTTTGCATACAACACAGGGTATTTGTATGCCATTGCATCCAACACAGAGTTAATCTGCAAGTGGAGTTATTCTCAACCTGCAAAACCAATCTTTACTAATAATGAAGAAATGCTTACAGTAACTCACTGCATTTTTGAGCCCCGCAACCGAACAGTCACCCCATCGCTGCAAGAACATTATGAGCCCAAAGCAACGTAGTCGCAAGAACCTCCAACCTGCTGTTAGGTTTAATAAAGCCATGGCTCTAAAAAGTGATGGCTCTGCACCAGGGTCGACAAGCAGCAGTAGTTGTGTTAACCCGTCTGTCGTGTTTTAACCCATTGTCGTGTGAATGGTGTTTTTAAACTATGGGGATTCATCATGGATGTAATGAGTGCTTTGTTTATGAACATGGTTGCTCTTGGGACTGTTATGAATTTTCAACAAAGCAACCAGCCTCACAGACTGCAATATAGTCGTGACTTTCTCATCTGATGCGGCAATTCGGTTGCTGGGACTTTACCCGACGGCATTCCGCCAGAGATTTGTAAACGCAGATCATTCAAGACAGCAGTGGGAGTGAGGAAGCGTGGCCAGAAAGGAGCAGAGGCTACACAGACTCAGGCTTGCCACTTCCCTCTATTATCCTCAGAAAAGCCATTCTGGGGGCGGGTAGCAAGTGGAACTGCCACACCGGCACCTGAACAGGGAAGGGAAACAGAAGGGCCATCCAATGACGCACTGGCCACAGCACCAGCCCTCTCCCGACTGGCAGCAGCAGCACCCAGGATGTCCAGTGGAGGACCGGGGGAGAAGCAGCCGCAGCAACCACCATGGGTAACTGTGTGCAGCTAACTGCTCCTCCAAGCAGCCACTGGCAGGACATCAGCACCCAGCAGGAAGGCCACACCTCCAAGCAGCCCCCACAACAGCCAAGCCCGTCTACACCTCCACCAGCCAGCACAGCAGCCCAAGGCCCCATGTTCTGGAAGGGGGGAGGGGGTAGGCTGTCTCGTTGCCCTGGGGGAGGGTCGCCCCATGGACTGTGCTGTTCCGGGTTTTTTTTTTACACTTTTGTTTGTTTAAGGTATGGGAACCCTGGTTCTGAGTCGAGTCATTTTGTAAGCCATAGGAACCCTGTTTCAGAGTCCAGGCATTTTATTCTTTTTCTTTTCTTTTTTTTTCTGCTTGGTTGGGGGTGGGGGTAGATTTCGGCCAAGGATTCTCCCTGGCCTCAGTTTGGTGTTGGGGGTATGTGGTGTGGGGGCGGTGTGGTTTGAGCAGCCATGCCTATCTTGGGTCTAGCTGATTGGATCTGGGAGCAGGGGTGGCTGTGCACCTGTTGCTCATCAGAGGAATTGATGAGCACAGGTTAAAATCACCCGTCTCCGCACACACAAAAAGGAGAGCCTCTGTCATGGCATGATTCCACCTGCTCCTGGCTTGTTCCATCTTGCCCACTCCCTTCAATAAACCGGTTTCACCATCTTGCCTGTGTCTCTGTGTCAGAGAGCCCCTTGAAAAGGCACTCCGGGGGCCGGTGGCAGGCGGAACTGCCACACCCTCACATCAAACTTTTATCTATTTCATTGCGCCCGTTCTACTTGCACTTACACGAGAAATTCCCAAATTATGGTTGTTTATATTCATCCTAGAGCCAACATCTGTAGATGCAACATCCACCAATGTTAAACTTGTGCACTGTATTCAAAGCATTTCCCCGGATGCCCTGCATTTTTTACTCAACACTTGATGATGACATCTACTGTATGTTATATGTATTTATGTCTTTTATTTATCTATTTTATGAATTGTATTGGTTGTGTTGACTACTGTTTGCAAACCAAATTGCCCCTCGGGGACAATAAGACTATCCAATCCAATCTCCCGTATCCTTAGCAAAAACAGTATTTTGAACACAAAGGGGCGAATTCCCAAAGCTAACAGCACTGGCACTATGCGCATCAATTGTGCCCGCTATCTGCGCCATCTTAGCGTCTGATTCACAAAAGGTATTGCATTAATGATATGCCAATGCAAACATGCCCATAAGGTTTTGCAGCGGAGTGCAGTTTACACTTTTTTTGCGTCTGATCGCAATTATCCATGTGGCAAAGTAATCCATGCATCCGTGCGTCATTACACATTTTCGCCACTCTTCTACACTTGCCTGTTTTACAAATGATCAGTCTTAAATAAATATAAAACTTAAAATAATTGCCGGCCAATTGTTATTTTGATTTAAAGATTTAAAAAATGTAAGGAAATCCTTGGAGGTGCTGCGCCAGTGCTATGCAAAATCCTGATGCGGCTATAGCACCGGCAAGCTCCCCCTTAGCACCTATTGGGATTGGAAAATAATGGTGGGGCCCCTCCACCCTGGGGGGCCCCGGGGAGACCCCGACGGAGTCCCCATTGCACATAACCCATTTCGCGTGATGGCGCTGGACAAGTTCCATTATTTTCAAATCCAAATGTTGACAGGTCCTCTGATCGCACTGAGCTGAGGCATCATGCCTTTTTTTCTCTCCGCGCAGTTACCACCAGCTTTCTGCAGACAGTAGTAATTTCACACCAGCATCCTAGCTGCGTGCCGGTGTTTGTGAATTGGATGCTTTTCACAGTGAAGCTCATTTGCATAGAAAGGGACCAATTTTGCGCCAAATGTATGCATAATAACTCATTGAAATACGCACAAATAGCACTGGCACACCGAGACGCTGTTTGCGTAGCAGTGCAGTTAGTGGTGCATTTCACCGTTTGGCGGTGCTTTGTGAATTAGACGGTTGCTTTTTGTGTTATTTGCGCCGGTTTAGCGCCCGCAATAGCGGAGCAATCCTTTTGTGAATTCTTCCCAAAGTTGTAAATCGATTTTGCAATTATGGCAAATGTTTTTCTGTGCACGAAAGTTTATTTGGAAGATTGCTCAGCCCCCAGCGCCCAGAGCTGTCTACTCACAGGCGTGCCAGAGCCTTGTTTATGCGTCAGCAAAAAGTTTCACTCAGATGCCTCCTTCCTAACAAGGGATCAAAGACATTCCCCAGGTTATTATAAATCCAAGCCAACGGGAGAAGGTGTCAGCATCTGCACTGCAGTAACAACTTTTTCTTTTAATGGGAGACATGCAGCAGGGTGGAGAGTGGGATGGATGTCTTCCCACCTCGCCCTCATAGCTCCCTTCAAGCTCTGTACAGCTGCTCTGCAGCCCCAACAAATAAAAATAAATTATCTTGGAAAGAAAGACATGACATATCGGGCTGGTTCACATAACAGAATAACATTGCTGCAGGTTTTAATAGTAAAATAAATGGAATAGATTAACACAAAACAGGTTAATCGTTAATTGTCATTTGTAACAATAAATATCATAGATTGTATCCTCAGTTTGGTTACTTCTTATCTACTACTACTACAACTTCTTGCCTTATGACTGTTGCCAACGCATGTTTACATACTCAAAGTGCCTTGCGCCAACCACAATCCACCACCGCCCTCCATTGTAGCGCCGCTCCCAGCTCGTCTCCAGCCGCAGATCCTGGTCTGATCCAGGTCAGACAGGAAGTGCGTAGCCTGGAACAAGACGCTCATCTGGTCCTCATTACTTCACTTGGAAGAGACTTGCACCGGCAGTCAGCGAAATTTCCCAAAACTCACAAGCTGTAAATTTCCCCCCTCTTACGATTTCAGACTGTAACATTTACACAACTCATTGTCTCTCACCACCGACTAATCGTGGAGATTTTAATTCATGAACTCAGATGATTCACACTAGTTACACAGACGATATCTAACGTGGCAACTCCGGTGTTACAACCCACAGGCTTAGGAGTGACTTTGGAACTCCCTGGGCCGAACATGTCGGATTTCTTGTGTCGTGAATCACAGGGGAAGGCTGTGGGCCGCTGCCAGCTTTACTCCGAGCTGATTCTTGTGTAATTGAGGGAATCATTGCAGAGGGTTTTCTGTTAAAGGGATCAAAGCGGGTGAAGCAATATCCTGTTTTCTTGGCTTTTTGGCTCGGTTTCACCAAAATTGTTGTAGCAGGGGCGGTGCAGTTAAAGAGCGAATCAGAAACACGCAAGGTTCATTTTCACCTTGTAAACATTGAAAATAAGTGTAATTTTTAACTCACTATTGACTTAGCTGCCCATATTCTACCAAAAACGTGAGGTCAACGTAGTCTTTAATTCAATAGTTATATACGTATACACAGTGTGTGTGTGTGTGTGTGTTACGGACGGCAAGCTCCTAAATGAATAACACACTGGGTTATATAGTGATCCACAAGCCCACCTTTGTTCTATGATTTATGGAAGTGGGGAACCCTTTGCACATAACATATTACGCTCATTACTCAACTTCAAATCTGCGGTACAGCGTGGCTGACATGTCTTTGTCACACTTGTGCACGCTATCAGACTCATCCATCATTCAAAGCAGCTGATGTTTACAGGGTATTTTGATTTCATATCGCCCAATGCAAGCTTTTTAAGCCGTGGCCTTTGGCCACTTTCTTGCTCACTGGAGGTGGTTGTTTGGTTTTCAACGACACCAGACCACCACCAGCACCATTTCGACATTGTTCTATGTCCCTAAAAGAGAAGCCATTGCTTATTTATCTGAGAATGTCCTAATGATCTCCTCTGGTGAATCCGGTTTAACGCTAATGGACATCGAAGGGTGTCCCAGGAGGAAACAGCTGCTTATGAAGCTGTCCTCCTCATAGCTCATGGATGAGTTGAGCGCCGCTCTGATATTCTTCTTTTTCTCCCCATCTCTGGCGAGTCAGACCTATTATATCCATTCAGATTTCACTCTCTCCATCCCTTGCTTTAGACATAATTTTAATAAAAGTTGGCGGCAGTTGTCCAAATGGTGGTAATGGAGCCTCTTTGGGTCTTAGGAAAGTCTGTGCAAAAGAGCATCTCTCTTTAGCTTTCCTCCATCTAAATATTCTGTCGTTGTAGGACTTTTGGAGCCAAACACCGGATATCAATCATTCATGTGTAAGGGGCTTAACCAGCAAGGGTCAACCTGGGCAGAAGTTTGTGTCATGTATTATTTCATATGCGTGCAGCCCCGTTCTTTAATTATGATTTGACAACTTGATTTATGCTTTACTTCCTGTTGCCATGGGTGACTGTCACCGTTTCGGGGGGAGATGTTAATGTGCCATGCTCCTTCCGCTGCCCTGGCCTTGACACTTGTCAAACGGTGATTGAATATGCACGTCTAGCCAGCGTCTCCAAGACCACCGCAATCGCCCTGATGTTAATCTCTCGTAATTTAAAAAAAAAAGTGTGCGTATGCTAATGTTGCATTTAGCTTGCAACAGGAGGAGCTGCAGCTGAATATCAGCCTCATCCTAAAGTAAATATGCTGTAGTCAACTATTTTGACACCTTATGCGTAGATAATTATTGTAAATTACTGGGAGGTGCCTTACCTTTTAATGAGCCGCTCAGCTTGCAGAGGATAGAACCCAGAGATAAATTTTCCCATTACCAAGTTCTTATCCACTGACCAATAGACATGATTGTTGAGATGCTGTTGTGAACTACAAACACCGCTAATGCATAGAAAAGCCATGTGCATGTGCAAAGCTATACAAACATGTCACCGACTAGACAAATGTGTTGTATTTAATTATATACAGGATTACTAGCATCAACATTCAACATCTCAACTCTCAAATATTGTGGTAATTAAATGGCTTTAATTCACCTTTATGCTGCTCGAAAAACTGCTAGCTCCATGCCCAATGTCGAGTGCAGCTCCACCAAAATCTGGTGGAGCTGGACTCGAGGGTGATCACAGGGTGATCATGGACTCGTGCTCAAGTATTGGTGATGATCGTGAGCATAGGGAGCACATACATCCAGATCTATCAAACCAAGCGTCATGTATAGCTATCAGTTAAAGCCTACTTATCAAGTTCTGCTGACTGAGCTTATGATTATCTATTGCTAATTTGTTTGGGTTCACAGTTTGACTCATCAAACGTATCACCTCCTTCATTTGTCTGAACACAGAGTCGAACCACGCCTGGGAGTGGAGAGTCATGCTTTGGTTTCTGCAACGAGGGCTCTGTCTGGGATCGGATTCAACCTGCGAGGAGAAATGCGCTTTGACTTGAGCGGTAATAGGAGATTGTTCCAGACAACTCAGATGCAATCAGGCCGGCTCAGTGGGTAATTATGGGATAGCTAGCTTTTGTTGCTCTGGGAAACATTGTCTCACGACAGAGCCATCAGTCCTCACAGCAGATATCTCATTATGTTCTTGGCTGAAAGTTTACCCCGTGCACCTGGCCTTTTTATAAGGTAATTCATTAGCACACGGCGCTAGTCGCTGTACTCCTTTAATATGGGAAATGGCTTTATTCTCCAGAAAGGCAGAAAGCATACAGCATTCAAATCGCATGTGCATTAATGCAAATATGGTAATTATTAGCATTAGCCAGACGTTTGACTTTAAATGTATTGTTACCACCTGCAAGGGACTATGTTTCACAGACTTTCTGGAATTTGCTGAAATGTTTTGGGAAATAAAACCAACTTGAATGACTAAGTGGCTATGTTGCCACAGCACAAATGGTATATTTATTCTTCAGTTACGGGTACGGTTGGCTGTGCAAAATGGTCAAAGTTGAAACCTCTTGAAATACTACTATTATAGCTTCATTATTATTCCCTCAGATTATTGGATGCAGATGGAAGGATTTTTTTCTGTGAAATCGGCCCTCCGGACACAAAAGGTCCCGTATTTGAAGAATGACCCATATCATA
>OMKR01109363.1:0-11334 GCA_900302355.1 Cyttopsis rosea | reverse complement strand
CACACAATAAAATCAAATATGTGCAAAATTTACATAAAAGAGTAGGCCTTAACTACCCTAAATAAGGCATGGAACATATATGCAAACATGTAGGCCTAATAGTACAAATTTCAAATAAAAGAATACAATAACTACTACTAGGCTACAGATTAAAATAATACTCTGTCGCCTAGGAGGGGCGAGTCAGTGCACGAGTTAGTGGAGACGAGGACTCGTCACTCCCGACTCCGCAAAAGGAGTCGTTCATTTCGAACAATTCGTTCACGACTCGCCCATCGCTACCAGGCGCATGCGCAGACCAAAGCTACGTCATCCTTCCTCTAACTACAGGGTCCGTAGAGCGACGTGGCCTTAGTCCTTTTCAGTGTGTGTGTGAGCCGCTTTCTGCCAACAGCACCCGGTACGTACGGACACCTTGGTCACATTTATTTACATTTAATGCGTTAAGACTGCAGGGCAACGGTCCACTGTCGCTAGAAAACACTTTAAATTCCATTTTCAGCAATGCTAGCGTGTAGGTTAGCTGCAGGGCTAACGGCAACGTAGTTCTAGTTGAAAATGACGACTCGCGTGGCCATGAAAGTCTCATTTAGTTGGAAATTATTCGGTTTTAGTCGTCGTCGTTTACATCTGCTCACATCGGCTAGATAACTGCTCTAGACAACGTGCCTAACGTGAAATAATTATTTGATTAGATTATATATTCGTACGTTTAGATTCATCATATTTAATTAGAGCTGCGACTAACGATTATTTTCTTTATTCATCTGCCGATTATTTTCTCGATTAATCGATTAGTTGGTTTGTCCGTAAAATGTCAGAAAACGCTGAAAAACGTCGATCGCCGTTTCCCAAAGCCCGAGGCGACGTCCCCAAACGTCTTGTTTCGTCCACAACCCAAAGATGTCCAGTTTACCGTCACACGGGACTAAAGAAACCAGAAAATATTCACGTTTTAGAAGCTGCAATCAGCTTCAGGAAATTCTCTTCTTAAAAAAAACGACTCAAAACGATTAATCGATCATCACAATGGTTGGCGATTAATTTTACAGTTGGCAGCAAATCGACTAATTGTTGCAGCTCTATATTTAATACTCTTATTTTATATTTCTTGAGGTTTTTTTTTTTAGATATTGTCTGAACTTTGTGTATATATCCTACTTCTAATCTGTACAGGGATGAACAAAATCTGTGTTTATGTGACATTTACACACAAGAAACAATCATTAATGTGGATATTAGGACCAAGCAGGTAGAACAGCCTATTAAGTTCAGAAAGTACAGCTTTAATTTATTCAACTTTAATGTTACTTTACTGCAAGGAAGTCTTGAAGACACCGTTGAACTATATCACAATATCGAATGTTGTGTCAGGAATTGACTTAATCCTGTCTGCAGCCCCAGCCCCAGCACCATGGACCAGCTGATGCAGTTTGTTGAGCCCAGCCGGCAGTTTGTGAAGGACTCCATAAGGCTGGTGAAGAGATGCACCAAACCAGACAGGAAAGGTACCGCAGGCTTCCCTCCTCTCCTTTGATTGAATCATGTCTGAATGCCGAGCAGCGTCTTAAGCTTTAAAGGGCCGCCTGAATCTAAACCTAAACTCATTTTTATCGAAATTCAATAATATATTTTCAAATTCCCTTCTAGAATTCCAGAAGATCGGCATGGCCACAGCGATCGGGTTTGCCATCATGGGATTCATTGGCTTCTTCGTCAAACTCATCCACATCCCCATCAACAACATCATTGTGTAAGTAGCCGCAGCTCCATTAAGTTCTTTACTTGGGCTGTGTATTGGCAAGAATCTGGCGATACGATACATATCATGATTCAATATATTGTGATACTGTAAGCAAGGCAACATATTGCGATTAAAAAAATAATAATAATAATAAAAATAATCTAATTTTAGGAAAACTTATAGTATAAAGAACACACCACTGTATGCATAAAATCTGAGTAAAGATAAGTTTACTCTTATGAAATCATAACAATGGGATGTGCATTTGTATTTATCACAGTCCCTGTAACATCCAATGTCAACGCAGCATCCCCCTCGACCTGACAGCCTTATTCCAAAATGGATTAAATATTTTTTTTCAAAATTCTACACACAATATGCCATAATGACAAAGTGAAAAAGTGTTTTTTAGAAACTTTTGCAAATTTATTGAAAATATCACATGTACATAAGTATTCACATCCTTTACTCAATACTTTGTTGAAGCACCTTTGGCAGCAATTACAGCCTCTGCTACAAGCCTGGCACACCTATTTTTGGGCAGTTTCTCCCATTCTTCTGCAGATCTTCTCAAGCTCCATCAGGTTGGATGGGGAGCGTGCACAGCTATTTTCAGGTCTTTCCAGAGATGTTCAATCGGGTTCAAGTCTGGGCTCTGGCTGGGCCACTCAAGGACATTCAGAGACTTGTCCCGAAGCCACTCCTCTGCTATCTTGGCTGTGTGCTTAGGGTCGTCGTCCTGTTCGAAGGTGAATCTGAGGTCCAGAGCGCTCTGGAGCAGGTTTTCTTCAAGGATCTCTCTGTACATTGCTGCATTCATCTTTCCCTCGATCCTGACTAGTCTCCCAGTTCCTGTCGCTGAAAAACATCCCCACAGCATGATGATGATGATGATGCTGCCACCACCATCCTTCACTGTAGGGATGGTATTGGCCAGGTGATGAGCGGTGCCTGGTTTCCTCCAGACATGATGCTTGGCATTCAGGCCAAAGAGTTCAATCTTGGTTTCATCAGACCAGAAAGTCCTTGAGGTGCCTTTTGGCAAACTCCAAGCGGGCTGTCTTGTGCCTTTTACTGAGGATGGGAAAAAGGCCTGATTGATGAAGTGCTGCAGAGATGGTTGTCCTTCTGGAAGGTTCTCCCATCTCCACAGAAGAACGCTGGAGCTCTGTCAGAGTGACCATCGGGTTCTTGGTCACCTCCCTGACCAAGGCCCTTCTCCCCCGATTGCTCAGTTTGGCCGGCTCTAGGAAGAGTCCTGGTGGTTCCAAACTTCTTCCATTTATGAATGGAGACCACTGTGCTCGTTGGGACCTTCAATGCTGCAGATTTTTTTCTGTACCCTTCCCCAGATCTGTGCCTCGATACAATCCTGTCTCGGAGGTCTACAGACAATTCCTTTGACTTCATGGCTTGGTTTGTGCTCTGACATGCACTGTCAACTGTGGGACCTTATATAGACAGGTGTGTGCCTTTCCAAATCATGTCCAATCAATTGAATTGACCACAGGTGGACTCCAATCAAATTGTAGAAACATCTCAAGGATGATCAGTGGAAACAGGATGCACCTGAGCTCAATTTTGAGTGTCATAGCAAAGGTTGTGAATACTTATGTACATGATATATATATAGATATTTTTAATACATTTGCAAAAAATTGTGTGTATTGTGTATAGAATTTTGAGAAAAAAAATAATTTAATCCATTTTGGAATAAGGCTGTAACATAAAATGTGCAAAAAAATGAAGCAATATGAATACTTTCCGGATGCACTGTATAATAAAAATGCTAAAATGGGTCTCTAAATATACCTGGGCGGCCTGCCCAAGTAAAGTCTTATGTGTGGGAAACAATGATTGCTATTAATTAAAATCGATACAATATCACAAAGCATATCGTGATACTCATGTGTATCGATATTTTCTTAGACTCCTATTCTTTACTAAAATAAATAAATGTGCGTTTTTACAATTTCCCTCAAGTATGGCTGGATGGTTCCAAACACATGTAGTTTCCACCTAAAGCCCGCTAGAGCGGGTGTAGAATTTTCGTTGTTTAAAAGAGCCTTTGGGGATTCATATTCTACTTGATTTAAGATACTTGTTCGATAAAATATCCACATTAAGAATGGAAAACGTTCACAGAATTACTATCGCCTCATGGTTTGACATCATTGACCCAGAGGAAAGCATCTGCATTTATGTTTACTTGACTCTTTAAGGGAAATTTATGGGAGACGGCATGTATAAATTTCGGCTTCTTTTCATGTTGTGGTCAGAGCATCGAGTTGTACGAGCGTCAGCTAAATGTAAATGTCCTTATAAATAATAAGGTACGAGTCAGAGATATCCTGTGTATATCCTTATTAGCATATATGCTTTATAAGGCAAAAAATGCAAGGGGACTTATTCTGGTGGCAATTTTATTGTTTTCCACAGCGGTATAGAACATTCCAGTGCTCAGGTAGAGTGTGTGGCCACTTTAATTGTGCCAAGTGCAGTGCTCAGATACACAGTGGATTTTAATTAAAATGACTGATCTTTGCTTGAGACAGTGATTTACATTGGCCTAATCACTGTCTTTTTCGTTATTTGAGTCATATAGACCAATTATTTGGTGTTCTAAGTCATAAGGAATTTATTATAATATGAATGCAAATTTCTCCATTATTACACAGTTGAAACCCCCACTCCTCATTGTTTTTCTAATGCTAACACGGCCTCTCTCCTCCTCCAGGGGCAGCTGAACCTCCACTGGTCAAGCAGAATTTCAATTACAAGGCAGCGGCGCACAATATTCTAGGGGTGTTGGGGATCGAGGACTTACCAGGATGTCATTTATAAATTTGTTTGTGTACAGTATTTGTACTAGTCGCTGTTAATAAATTGTGGAAATCATCAGGGGGCTGACTTTGTGTTGACTGAATTAACATCAGGTGATATTGTTTAACACTTTCTCTTCGAAGGCACAATAATCTGAAGCCGCTGTCCGAACCTGAAATCAGTGTCTAGACATTTTCAGATAAGTTCAGTGGAGAAAAGATATTATAAAAAAAAAAATAATAATAAAATAAGGCACAGGGTGGTTTAGTACCCACCGGGTTGTCACAATGCACTTCACCTGTAAAACTCTTACAAAAAAAAAATCAGTTGAGCTAAGCCGAGCTCGATTTCTCACTAGTTTATAAATAATTTTCGTATCAAAACAAAGTGCAAATCATCGATTCCTTCCTTAAGTTGATTCAAAGATGCAGTTATTCAGCTGGATCTCAGCTCTGTTTGGTCAGTTTCTCCCCTAGCATTATTTCCCGTCCCGGCGGATCCCCATGCTCCATAGCAGCGGCCGGTCCGTCGTCACGGTGACGGGCTTCCTGGGGTTGCCGGGGGCGACGGGCTGGTAAGTGTTGGAGGTGCTCACCAGCTTCCCAAACTGCAGGACCTGGTCATCTGGCCAGGAGAGAGTAAAGAAGGCGACTGTTGAAATGGGGACACAGCTTATTTTATTCGCTTTCCTTTTATAATGACGCGTAGCGAGCAGAGGAGAGTGCTCCCCACAGTGACGGTCTTTCAGTCCTAGAAAGAGTACCGCGTTCAGCCAATTTGGAAATTCCGGCTGAAATGGCGGCTTAATTACCACTGACATGATAATGAACACGTCATTAAGAGGTAACGTTAAACGGTGTCCTCTAGTGCTTCATAAAAAAGTGTCAAATGATATCTCATTGAGACATCAAAACAGAATATTAGGATGGTGACGAAAACTAAACGGGTGTCTTTCAAGTTCTTCAAATACTGGTTTAATACCTACCAAGCAGCCTTTCTCTGACTGATGTGACAGGATTAAGGCCTGCGTGCATATCCTCTGTAGTTAAGTGAGGTTTGGGGCCTTGCAGAAGGTAACAGCTGTGTGGTGTCTGTTATTACCATGAATAAATAAATTAATTTGTTCACGCAAATATTTGTGACTGATCAGTCTCGGAGCAGGTGGCATTCTGACTTAAGCGTGTTTGCCATGCGTTCTCTCGGAAGGTATAAAGTAAGAGTAGTGAGAACAATATCGCCTTGTTTCTGCATATGTATGAACTACATTTTTAGACATAAGTATAAATGCTACTCCATATGGGAAAAGAATTGAAAAATGTCACCTCACAACCTCATTTTACAAGCGACGAGGATCAAACACGCTGCTTTTCACACATTAGCCCAAACCAAACATTTGATAATTGCGTTGTTTGGACGTCTTCGGGGAACGGAAAACTAAGCCACTCACGAACAATAGAAGTGTTATTTTTAATTATGCATGGAACAAAAATAGCTTTTAAAAATTATTATTTTTTTTTGCAATTACATCTTACAAAGACAAAAAACGAACACAAAGAACAAAGAGGGGCGAGAAGCACAATTTAGAAAACACATCAAAGAATAGACGGAAACGCCATTGTGCTTCAAAGGCTGCCAAGCGGCCATGTTATTAGAGCGCCTTCACTCGAGAATACGGGGGAAGGTAAGCTGCAACAGAGTTGTGTTACTTGTTAACGGAGGGCGTGAGACCCGAGCCACTCTTTCCACGCTGCGTGTGAGAGGAGGGTGTCAAACTGCCAAAGTGCTGCCCTTAAGTTGTTGCTCTGCGGGGCGGCGTGTTCTCACCGTGATTGTAACCGCGCTGCGAGTGTTGTGGGGGGTTTGGAAAGTGGAGAGATGGTTGAGGCGGACAGCGTGAGGGCTTTCGAGGTGTGTGTATGTCTATTTGTAATTCTACGCGTGTCGAGACCGACAATTCCTCCGAGCTATGGCTCAGTTGCCAAATGATGCAACATGAGAGTAAATATTTACTAAGGAGACGGACGTGGATGTGAAATAGATGTGGCGCTAGTCTCCATTAAGGTCTTGAAACACTTGGGGTTTAGGTTAGTTTGGTAGAAAATACCCCACCTGACACTGCTGCCCAGTGGCCGCAATGCTCAGACTGCCCAGCGGGGGCAATAGAGCACCACAATAGGAAGTACAGTGGCGTGTACCATGTTTCAACGGAATGATGTAAAGAGACACCTATGTTTTGCATTCTCTCCCTCTTTCTCCCGTGTACACACACGCACGCACGCGCGCGCACACACGTGCACACACACACACACAAACACACACACGACAAACTCTTTACCGTGCGCTCAGATGGCTTCATTAGTAATCCCCTCCTCAAAGCTGATACCGATCGATGGCGGTCCACGGTTGCGGGGGGACAGTGGAGGGGGGACAGGACTGAAATGAGCGTCACACCCTCTAGTGATAACAAAGGGAATGTTTGCTGCCTGTAATTGCATTTCCAGCGCCACAGCCGAAAGGGCCCGTCAGTGGTAACTAGGCCGTATTTACACAACAAATTACCCTGGAGAAGGCGGGTGGCGGCAGGGCTGCTGGAGGCTTAAAGAGATCAGGCTAAAGAGACTGGCGCTGCAGCGGACAGGTAGAGCAGGGGGAGTGATGCGAGTGTCCTTTTCCTTTTTTAACAGGGAGAGACGATGGAACGGGCGGTTCTACGGGAGAGGATGGCGGCCAGGTGAACAAGATATATGGCGTGTGAAAAACGGTTTGGCTCTGAGATGAATGAGAAATAAAATCATAATTCTGACTTTAATCCCAGAATTCTTTGAAAAGTCAGAAATCTGAGACAGAATTCTGACATTAAACTGAGAATTTATCTCAGAATTCTGAATTTTATTTCAGCGTTAAAGCCAAAGTTCTGATTTAAATCTCAGAATTCTGACATTAATCTCAGAACTCGTCAAATTGTCAAATAAAAATACTTTTTAATCCTCTTCCGTACTATTCACATCTATTTTGCATCTTTCAAGATCATCTTTTTAGAGCTCTAAAAACGTCGTCCAAAAAGGAAAAGTCATGTTATCAAGATCTCAGTGACTCTTCACTCCTCGGTTTGGATTTCTTCCACCACCCTCATGTTGTATTCAGCAAGAAAAAACAAAACAAAAACGAATATAAAAATCCCTGCCACAAACTCGCCGTGGCACAGGATAGAATCTGTACTTGGTCAGGATGTTGTTGAGGAAGGGGAATGTGAGGGGAATACAGAGCGGGAGCAGGACAGGAGGCGAGTTCCTGGTGAGATTTGATTTTGAGGCCGACAAGGCACATTGTTCCATGCTAAATCCACTCCAAAATCCATTCCGAAGAACCATTTATCTTTACAAAAAGATCTCGTGAATAAATAATAAAGCTACACTGGGAAGCGCTTTGGAGACAGATGAGACATGCGGCGAGGCCGACGCACACTACACATTATTCAGACCCAGTTGCAACGTCTCGGTTTGGCAGGACATAGAAAAACACTGTCACTTATTTTCGACTAAGTTTTCTGTCCAAAGTACTTCACTTTAAGGTTCAGATGAAACACCACAAAATAAACCATTTCATGAGCAGCCTGAATATGTGCTGTGGCTTGTCAACAGCACCAAATGATTAACCATAATGATGTTAAAAAAAAAAAAACATCATTTGAGTACATAAATTCTTGGAAACATTGGATCTACACCATTAATTCTCCAAAGAATAAAATATTGTTTTCACCATGTGCTCAGGGTTTGAGGATCTGGTGTACTACAGGGGTCAATTTTAGGTCCCTCATTGTTCCAATGTATTTGTTGTGCTTGTTTGCGCATATTCTTCTCAAAAGCAACATACAGTTCCACTGTTATGCAGATTATACCCAAATGTATGTCCCTCTTAAAGATGCAGTGTGTAGAATTTAGCGGCATCTAGCGGGGAGGTTGCAGATTGCAACCAACGCGTGTAGGAGAGCCTACGGCGGCCGCAAAACATGCAAAAACGTGAAAGGCCCTCTCTAGAGCCAGTGTTTGGTTTGTCCATTCTGGCCTACTGTAGAAACATATGTGCTGTGGCTTATCAACAGCGCCAAATCATTAACTATAATGATGTTAAAAAAACAAAACATAATTTGAGAACATAAATTCTTGGAAACATTGGATATACACCATTAATTCGCCAAATAATTTAATATTGTTTTCACTATGTGCTCAGGGTTTCAGGATCTGTCCTCCCCTTGGGATGCAGGGGGCTAAGAAGGATACTTCAACTCACAGCATCAAACCCAGGATCTTGGTTTTGGGATGACTGCACTCGCTCTGGGCCTTTCCTCTCCACTAGGTGTGCTGCTAAACAAAAGGCTTCAGTGAAATGGTGCATATCACATCAGGGGTGATTTTCATACAGGTACAGTCTCCTTTCCCCTTCCCGCCTGTCGTTCTCCTTCTATTAAAGGCTATTTATTGGCTATAACACTGGCCGAGGCGCAAGCTAGCGGGGCTAGCACCATGTGTGGCACGTTGATAGCAGTTCCCATTAAACGTATATGGAGGGATGGCCCGGCGAGCCCGCAAGATGGAGATGACAATCATCACGCGGTGCAAGTTGACCTTCAGATACAAAGACTCCACTGGAGTTCCTGGTATCAGTCTAGTTTAAACAGCACAAAGATTTACCAGGGAGATGAAGCAGGAAAGAGAGAGAGAGGGGGGGGGGCAATGTAAAGCCAGACAAAATCAAGGCTAAGCTTTGATAAAATAAAAGCTTCTAGGGGATGTCATATTCGCTCAGGTGAAAAGTGCTGTGTTTGCGGAAGGGTTGGATAGATGGTAGTTCATAGTTAGGCTGGGTCACATTTCAATATTATTGTTCATCATCTTTCGGTGCCCTGCACTGTAATGAAATCATTATATCACGACACAATTTGCACAATACAAATGTTGTAGTCTAAATGAATGATGGAAAGCAGTCTGATATCCTACAACCTCTTTCAACGCTTATTTTTCTGACTAAGATATCAATATAACATTCTTTCTGAATGTCAACAATGAATTCTTTCATGCTGTCTATAGCACCCAAACAGAATGACTAATTATTTGCTGCCAATCCTGGTCACTGTTCCGTTTGAATCCTCCTTGATCTGAGCTCAGAATTTGGTTGAGCACTACTATTTTACGAATGGCCTAGTAAAATTAGTTTGTATCAGGGACTGGTCTCTCCCCTCCTACCTTAGGGACCTTTATGACCCTCCACTGTTGTGGTGTACCACAGGGGTCAATTTTAGGCTTGCACTTGGGGCATATTATTCTCAAAAGCAAGATACAGTTCCACTGTTATGCAGATTATACCCAAATATGTCCCTCTTAAAGGTGCAGTGTGAAGAATTTAGCGGCATCTAGCGGGGAGGTTGCAGATTGCAACCAACGCGTGTAGGAGAGCCTACGGTGGCCGCGAAACTCGCGAAAAATGCGAAAGATATTGATTTTTGAATGTCACAAAAGTTCAAACACAGAATCGAGATGGAACTTTGTCACATAGTACAACCACTACTTGTTGTTTTCCGTGGTCTTCCGGGTCTTTTGCTGTTGCTGAGCTCACCAGTGCGTTTTTGCTTTTTAAGAATGTACCAAACAGTTGATTTGGCCACACCTAATGTTTTTGCTGTCTTTCTGATGGGTTTGTTTCGATTTTTCAGGCTAATGAGGGCTTGCTTCACTGATAGTGACAGCTCTTTGGACTTGATATTGAGAGTTGACAGCAACAGATTCCAAATGCAAATACCACACTTGAAATGAACTCTAGACTTTTTATCTGCTCCTTGTAAATGAAATAACGAGGGAATAACACACACCTGGCCATGGAACAGCTGAGCAGCCAATTGTCCAATTACTTTTGGTCCCTTAAAAAAAAGGGGGGGGCACATATAAAATTTGTTGTAATTCCTATACCGTTCACCTGATTTGGATGTAAATACCCTCAGATTAAAGCTGAAAGTCTGCACTTAAAGCACATCTTGATTGTTTCATTTCAAGTCCATTGTGGTGATGTACAGAGCCAAAATGATGAAAATTGTGTCAATGTCCAAATATTTATGGACGTGACTGTACGCTAAACAGTTCCAGAGGACCCAACAGAAATCTTCCTTTCCTTTTCTGGAGCGATGGTGAGGGAAGTGAGTGGCCATAGCAGAGCGTTAACACAGTTGGTCATCGCTTGGAGCGGAGCTTCATGTCGTTCCACTCTGCACACATGCTCTGATGTACATCGATTCTTGAGAGTGAGTCTTACTGTAGTTGTATGCTCTAGTTGAGTAGTGGGGTTGACTGCGCAGGAGGTCACAGGTAATGCATGTTTATGCTGGATCATGCTGAGCGAATGCGTGTGTGTTGGGAGGTTTGGCGGTGAGAAGCTCCATTGGGGGTGGGAGCACAAGGAGTTCAGGTTGCTATTCATTTCCCCTCTTGCCCGCATGTGTTATAAGTGCAGCATCACAAATCTACAGGTCCATAAATAAAACAATAAAGCAGCAATTTTCCCTCCTGCTGCAACGCAGTGCCAACAGGGCATACATACACTTGTCATTTCCCGTGTCTGGGTCTTCAGGGGGAGGGAGGGAAAGAAAGTGGGCCAGAGGAAAGACAGGAAAAAGGGAGAGACAGGCAGGTGAGCGGAGGGAGGAAGAGCCGGGTTGGTAAACGTGTGGAGAAATACCGAAGAGAAAGACAGAAGGAGGGAAGGCACACGAGAGACGG
>OMKR01109361.1:0-16817 GCA_900302355.1 Cyttopsis rosea | reverse complement strand
CAAAGAAGAATGATTTATTGATCACACAGTTACCACACACATGTGGAGGGTGACACACACACACACATGCAGGAGTGGCGAACGATGAGATCCAGTCTCTGCATTTATCCCATCCTGGCCGTCCTTCCTCCAGGGGCAGCCAGGAGCAGTGGGCAGCCCTCACTTTGTCGGCGCCCGGGGACCAGTTCCAGGTGGTGGGTCCATGTCGTGGTCAGGGACAGGACAGGAAGTGTTCTGGAAGTGTTTTTAGTCGGGGTCCTTATGTTGGAGGAGACCCATGCGAACACGGGGAGAACGTGCAAACTCCACACAGAAAGGCCCCTGATCGGGAGATAACCACTGAGCCACCGTGCCGCATTATGAAGTCTAGGTAGTTGAGCTTAGAAGTTTTTGAAGAGAAGTCCTAGGAGTGAGTTTGCAAACCTTCTTTATTCCCTTCAGAGGGAGACCTCCTTCAGGGCATGGAGTGGTCTTCATCTCTGAACAAAGGAATCTATCTTCCTTAATTTGTAGCACTGTTACCATACAACATTCTACAATTTGATTCTCATACTTGACCATCATACCAACCCAATGGTTCTTAAATATCATATAGTTGTGACTCTATGACCGTTAAATGAATATTAACAATGACAATGGAACAGTTGGTTTTACATGATTAAAGCATTTCCAAACATATTAAAATAACATGAAAAACTTGTACTTTGTTACAGGCTCGTAATGGCCTACATTACTCGTTCATATAAACAACCTATGCTGTGAGTAGGTAACATAAGCATCAAGGATTCTCACCTACTCAAACAAATCAAATATTATTATTTAAAGAACAAAAACATAAATTTACCTTTATTAAACAAGAGAAGAGATTGGAATAATATAGTCTGGTTTGATTAAACATAATCTGTCCTGGGAGCTGGGTCTTCCTTACTATCCACACATGCTCTATGTAGACGGATCAAGGAAATTTGGGTTATTGATTTATTTAGTTTCTACGCTTCTGTAAATCCTTGAATTTCGGGAGTTGGTATATATTTCTTGTCATCTTACTCAGAATAACCTTACATTACTTGTAATTTGTTTATAGTCCATTTTCATCATGATATAGCTTATACCCAAAATCAGGGAGTTGTAGCTTCTCCCATGTGAAATGTGGTCTGGGCTTCTGCTCAACGGATGTATTGACACCTTATGGTGATGAATGGCCAAATTGTCCTCATCCAGACCAGGGTGTGGAATTCCTAAGTGTTGGGGAAGGAAAACAGTTCAATGGTCATGGGATAATCCATGTTGATGTTCTCTGTTACGTGTATTGTTCTTGGATCTTGATACCATGTGGTCTCAGATTCCTTGATGTGGTAATCTAAAATGGAAGATACAGCTACATTGGTCCAAGGTGGAAATCCACAACTAGCTGATGTTAATATCACGGGTTGTGACTAACAGGGGGTCATCAGTGGTTTTAGCATCTGGTCGTAAAATCCTGTTACCAGATTCAACGTCCATCTCTGGTTCCCCCCCAGTGATGTCTCTGGGGTAAACCTTTTGGGTTGAGGCCATCAGCGTGACGAGTACCATCCGCCTGGACTCAAGTGATTATAATCATTCCCTTGTTCTACTTGAGGAGGTCAGCGTGAAGTCAATGCAGTGTGTGGGCCCTGTAGTTGACCTGGTGACTCTCCGTGGTCACAGGGGCTCGTGAGGAATATGATGTCTGCTACACAAATGTATTTATTCATTCGTTTGTTTGTTTGTTTATTTGTACTGCAAGTCTACCTTTTTCTATTATATGTATTTTTTCTATTTTATGTATGTTTTCTTATGATTTATTTATCTGTGTGCATATTTTTCTGACAGCAAAATCACAATTCTTCCATATATTTTTTTGCTTGTTTCATTTCACACTTGCTTTGACAATGTAAACGCCTGTTTCCAATGCCAATAAAACCCCTTTGAGAAAGAGAGAGAGATAGACAGAGACTCAAACCTATGATGTTTTTCAAATTCTCATTTACTTAAATGAAGAGCAGTTGTTCCACATGGCTAGGGTCTAGGTTTGTATGCTGTGGACTGACCACATTTCCAGCCACGCTGAAAAACACACTGAGACTGGAAACTCGAAGGTGGCTGCAGTGTGCGTGTAGAACAGTGGCAGTGACGGCATGGTATATAGTGGCAGTATATACATATTAGTTGCCCCCCAAACTAAAGTATTGGACCATCCTGGGGCCCACCTCAAAAAAATCTTTGAATCGCCACTGCCTGAACCCCCAGCCTCCGATCACAAATCGGCACAAGCCTAGTTTACATGAAACATTATCATCACAATCAGGCCATCCATTTAGTTCCTTAGCATATCAATAGTAGAGTTAGGGATGTGGCTATCCTACAGCGGTGGCGGCGGAGCCGTGGTGTGCACAACAGTGTGCTACTGGAGTTTCACTTACTCACTTTGCTGCTTGAAAATGCCAACTTGGCATAAGATTCAGAGCTCCCTCCCTCCCCAAACAACCAATAAAAATAGTGTTTTTATTGTAGATGTATTTATTTCATTTATTTTATAAGTTAATAAGTTAAAGTTTATAGACTAAATACACACGGAACCCACTGCTCTATGTTGCCACTATGCGTCTGCGTATCCACGTCACCTGGCGCTCTCTGGCCGGGCAGCGGGTACCGCAGCTGACGCGGCGGGTCAAACAAACACCAACTCAAACTCGCCTTGCTTGATGACCACAGCAATGCCAGTCCGAATCCGAGTCACGCTGCGATAGGTCTAAAATTACATCAATCACAAATAAAAAATAATTCATTAAATTATCGCAAGAGCCAAATTTCTGAAACGTCCCTTTCCTCCATCAAATCATTATGCATTTTCTTCCTCAAACACCGACATGAACTTGTTCTTACTATTTATTTAGTTACTATGCTATTTTTATGACTGTACTTCACAGCAAGTAAGTCACTTTTTTACTGTACTTTTGTTAGTAATTTATTAGTTTATTATGTGTAGACTGCATTTACAGTGTTATTCATACCACCTCTCACCGAAATAAATGATTAAATTAATTGATTCCAATTCTGAATCTCTTTATTGTGAATTTTGAATAGCTCAATATTGATTAGTGCAGTGGCAATGCAACCTTTATGTACTGACATTTCAAGTGAAAAATGTCAATACAAATTAAAGACAAACAATTACTACTACCACTACTATTACTGAAAGTAAGCGGTCACACCTCAAACAAGGCAGCAAAACACATCTGAAAATGTATCTTGTATCTTGTAGACTTCAACCGACCACTCGTGTTCGTATGGATCAAGCCCGTTATTTTCCTATATTTTGTCTTTTTTGGCTTCTTGGCTTCTTTGTTCAGCTTCTCTCGGTAAGGGATCTTGCATTTGATCTTCGCACGGATCTTCTGCTGTGCACGCTACGCCCGCTACCCAGAATGCAGCTGTCTATCTGAAGAGTCTGCTCACATGTGCCATCTGGTGGTGGAAGGTGAGCACTACACCTACCTGTATTTACCTCTATTTATTCACTGCGGCACTGCCGCTGTGCGGCATTCCTGCCGCTGAGGCAACCGCGTCATTTGAAGCCAGAGACATCTGTGTCTTGATATGCATGTTTGCACCAATGGAACCATAACTCGCGCTGTAGTTCAAGTGGAACAATGGTGACTGACTTTTTTCCCTTTAAAATGCTGGTAGCGCTGAGGGAGCTGCGCGGAGAATTCACTTCATGAACTGGAACGGCTTCGCTGTCTCTGTATTCAACTTTTGTTTATTAAACAATTGTGAGTATCTCTGATTGAAGTCACAGCATTATGTTGTCTGTCATTCATCTCTTTTGGACCTCATAGAAAAACTACCGTCAACATAGAAGGGGATTTCCAAGTTTTTTCCCATCTCCCCAAAAGTACGTGACTCCGAAATGTGCCAGCTTAGGATGTGGTTGGTCACAAATGGTGATGTGTGTTTGTTTGTTTTTTTGGAGTCTATTAACTTAGTCTTCGCAGTACTCATGACAAAATTATTCTTTTAATTTGTTAAACTTAATTTATGTGATAGAACATAAAGATACATTTATTGTCGACTAACCATGAACATTCCTATTCCCAGGTCATCCACCTGCTTCCTGACCCTGTGCCTGCCTGATCATAATGACAATTACCGTGATTTTACTGCACAATTAGAGCAGTGCATTGCCACAAATGACACTTTTGGGCTGATTTAGTTAGTAGTATGGTTAGCAGGGCATACAATTAGCACCAGCCACCAGCCAAATGCTGGTAAAATATGCAAGTGGCTGGTAGATTTGCTTCACTCACCAGCCAAAAAAACAATGGAAATCTATTGAGTGGCTGATATAATTTGAACATTCACTAGCTATTTGGCTGGTGGACAAAAAAGTTAATTTTGCACCCTGATGGTTAGGGGTTATGTTTATGGTTATGGTAATCTTCAGCACGAGGCAGCAGCCTATTCTGTTTCATGATTGAGGCATGTTAATAAAGATTCTCATGATTCTTTAGTCCCATAACGTGGCAGAAGCAACATATTATGCTGGTGGCTGCAGCATCATCCGTACCAGTGGCACTCGGGCTTGATCAGCTGGGGAACCACATGGACAATTACATTTTTCAAAGAGCCACATTACAAAAGCCCTGTTCCTCAACCATATCAACATATATTTTACAGTTAATTCACCAGGAATAAAGAGGCCTGTTCGTGTAGTGCTGTACAGTGCTTAATTTGTAAATGAGGAGGTGCCGGAACACCAGGTAAGTGCAAAAAGGGTGTGAGAGTTAAAAGGTCCCGGAATGCAAGTGTCCAACACAAAACAGTGCTAAGAAAATTCCCCCATCTGTTTAGTGGGGCTTACATGATATACATGTTCTGAATTCAATCATTGAATCAATTGAAATAAAAAAAATATTTTATGTAAACATTGCAATATTGTAACATTGGGCAGAAGTGGTAGCGGAATACCTGAATTTGGATTCATATTGTGTGTAGAAAACACACATTATCTAATTGTTCATTTGCAATTTTGATAGGTTATTCATCACCATAACAGAAGAATCAGAAATATGAATCACTCAACAGTTATTGCTAGGTTTTTTTAATGTATTTATTGATTTAAAAAGGGAATAATGTCAAGGCAATTTCAAGATTGAATGGCAATAATTCTCAATGTCCAGCTATAATCACTGGAAATGATAGTGAAACAGGCATTTTTTTATTTTGAAAAATAAAACCAGTTATTACACTTTGTAGAACTATAGTAATACAGCTACACACATACTCACACACACACCTACATACACACACCCACACCCACACACACTAGACCAGGGCACCATTGTTCATCTTATCAAAGTGGCCTTGAAGAGCCCGGCGATCTCACAGCTTTTCCTATAAGATCTGCTTTCTGTCTGTCCTCTTGGTTCATTTTCATAAAAATGAACCTGCTGTGCATTGTTATATTAAACTTCTGTTCATTAAACAATTGTGAGTATATCTGTTTGAAGTCACAGTAATACTTTGTGTGTCATACAGCTGTTCTGTATCCTCAAGTGGTTGAAGAGAAAATAACCGTCATTTGGCGAGTCAGGAGTTGGTGCCGTCTCTGGGCCTCAGTCAGGCATCGGGTTGACCAGTCGATCTAACTAGGACAAGAGGTGAGCAGAGCCTTTTCATGAATTCTGTATTAGTTCGTTAGCTGGTTGATTCATAATTCTAGAATCTGGTAACGTAGTCATAAAGAAAAAGGACAAACATACGGATGTGTGACATATAATGGGAAAAAATGGCACCAGAGTTAATAGGGTACGGACAACCCACTTTGAGACATTATAAGGACTCTTTATTATAAAATATATATCGGATGTAACAGTATTGGTAGAATTTGTGAAAGCAGCTGGTAGCACGGTCATTTTTCAGTTTTTTACAGATTATGAAAGTGCAAATTATAAGCTTTCAAATGATGTCTCATACATTGAAATCTGAAAGTAGTTGAAGAAGATATGCTTATTTGAATGCTAGTACAGCTAAATCCACTGAGCTGAGAAATTCCCCTTCAAAGTTCTTGAACATTTCACACCTGTGACTGCCAGGTGATGGGCAATACTGATCTAGAATTAAAGTGACTACTGACGATAATGTAAACCAGTGGTTCCCAACTGGTCATGTTAACATAACTGCATAACTGGGTTTACACACATAATGATAATCTCACAGTATTGACAATAATCAGCCTAATACTCAGTACACCAACAGTGTACAACATAGTAATAATAACAGTACTCAATGCAAAGCTCAATACTCAAGGTAATGAGAATACAGTGGTCAGCCTGTACATTAAAATATTGACCATATTCATACAATACTACCATACCCTGTTCAGAAAATAGAATAGATTATACATGACAATGATAACCTGGAGTGAATCTACAAATGGACAGTCTTGTTCCGAGCTGCTGTGGAGTTTGGTGGTTGCATGTGACGTCTCGTGCGATCCTGTGAACAAAAAAAATACAATGGTGTCAGACTATCATACCCTCTCTCTCATTTTGTTTCTCTCTACACATGGAAGGGATGTTAGCCCAGTGCACCAACAGGATTGAGACATAGCTCATGAAAATGAGCTTAGCTAACTGTCCAACTCTTAACATTGGCTAGGCTAGCTAACGTTAGCTGACTTATACCATGTTAGTGTATCATGCAACTACGAAATTATCTTAACACAGCTACAATAACAATCACTCTACCTACTTGCTGGGACAAAGGAATTGGAGCTAGTTGTTGAGGGATTGTGTGAAGCGAGAAAGTATGGTGTGGCAAACAAAGGAACAGTTAGCCTAGCTACTGTGGTTAGCCAAACACATTGTGTAGTCAAAGCTAGATAGCATAAAGTTAACTTACCCACATTCTGCAAAGCAGAATGTCTGGCGGCACACAGAGGTACATTTCTGTATCATCCATCAAAGCAAATAAAGTCCCTCTCCCCTCGAGGCAAAGCCCCCATGTTCAGTCTCATGTTGTTGTTGCTGTTGTTGTTGTTGTTGTTTGGGAGGCGGGTGCCGGCCGATACTCTGGAGACAATAGCCAATGAAACCAAACATGCAAATCGATGCTGATAGACCCCTCACCTGCTCACAAACAGACCGAAACAAGGTTAGTTTGTGGACAAATTATACACATTTCATGAACCTAAAACTGCTGTTTGTTATATTAAGTGGGTTCTTTACAACTTCACCTTTCATAATATGGAGGGGAAAAAAACGAGTAAAAAAAACAAACACATTTTCACTCCTAGTGCAAATCGAGTTTCGCCGAGATGTGACCCAAAACACCAGCTGCGGTCACATTTCAAGTTCTAAAGCTATATATTTAGGACTGGAAATCAATTGGCCACAGAGGGCTTGAAGTGCGTAGAACCGTGAAAAAGTACTCCGCTATACGAGGGGTAAACACGCCGCTGTGAGCCGCAAATAGCCCGCAGCTTAGACGGCAAGTCTGTAGAAGATTATGGTGCGCAGTACCCTGTCGAGTACAGAATTGTACGGACGAATCTGATTGTTTGGTGCGTTGATGTGTTATATTGTGATTACTTGTGTTGGTGTAACGGATCCGAGAGAAAAGCGCTGTTGATGTGTTATATTGTGATTACTTGTGTTGATGTGTCTTAAATCCATTTGGATGAGTGTTCCAACAATGTTTAAAAGATAAAGTGCTAAAGGTTAGAATCGCACTCATAATTGGTATTATGAATCTGTGAAATCATGTGACCTTGAGTGTGTCGACACGTTCTGTGGCCGCCGAGCCCATAGTCTGTGCGAATAAATTGTGCTATGTTGGAGACAAGGGAGAACTGAAGGGAAGACGGATGAGCTGTGGGAAACCAGAGAAAGGGACAGGAAGTGTTTGTGGTGAGAGCTAGAGACAGAGTGAGAAGAGGACCGCGTAGCAGTGTGAATGTGACGTCAATGCGTGTCTGTGTTTGTGTCTGTGAGACACCCACCTTTGCCTCTAGGAGACACAGACTTAGTAATACTTAGGTGAGTGACTGGACAGACTGACCATTGACAGAATCTAGTAGATGACTCTGAAAAAATTCCAATGTAAATAATAATAAAAATAAATACATAGATAAATAAAATACACATACAGATTAAAAGAGCAGCCCAGGTTAATAGTGTTGTATTTTCTTTTTGTCTGTTTTCAGATATACTGTATGTACAAGTGATATTGTCACTAGTGCTGTGTCACCAATTTGCCTTTTTTTATGGTGAGATGTTGAATTTTGATTTATTTTATTATTTTTTGTATGTTGAATTTTGATTTATTTTATTAATTTTGTATGTTATATAAATTCGATGTGTTTGGGTCAGTTTTATTTGTTAGAAATTATTCACTTGGAGAGTTGAGTTTTATTTTGATGCTGTACGATTTTGAACAGATCATCTTCCTAGAAATTGTAAGATGAGAACCTTTCACAGGACATTTTGGGTGTTTGTAAAAACACCAAAAGAATGTTTGTAATAAAATGGGTTAACTGATAAATTAAAAAATAATAATAATAAACAAATAAATAAAAATAAAAAAGGGGAGGGAAGACATGACTGACCTACTGAGTATCTGTTACCCCGTGGAGACACCTCTCCAGACAGTGTTGAGATGCCACCTGAAGCAGATCAAAGACATCCGTCGTACAATGACCGTGTGGTCCAAGTGGACCACACGTAGATCCCCGGCCACCACGTGACCTCCCGATGGTTCATCGGACCCCAAGATGCTGCGTGTAGTTCAGCAGGCAATAACAGCAAAGCAAAGCGAAAAAGCGAAGAACCCAAGGAAACAGAAGTGATTCCAGCACACCGCTCTGTGCTGCAGATGTTCGTTTGACTGCTACCATCCACCATGGCCCCACTAGTGACTGACCCAGGAGAAGGCTCATCCACCTATTCCATACCAACAGTACCGCCATCCTATCTAGCCGTGATGCAAGCCCCTGCCATACCGAGTGCGGACCCTGGTAATAATAGCCTGAGCGGCTGCCTCAAGCTGGATGACGTCCGTTTCACCATGGCAATAGATGACCGGTGCCAACCAATAGATCAGACACTGAAGAAGGAGAACACCACGAAAGCGAAGCCGAACCCAGCAGAGCTGAGAGCACGCCCTGTCCGAAGGCCAAGGCCAGCTATGGCCTGACACCTGTCGCCAAACCCCGACGCACGGCTCAGAGGAAGCTGGTGTTTGAGGAAGACAGCGACACTGGATCCTCTCAGTCAGGATCGGATAGCGAGGACGATGACCACAGCCGCCGCTACAGCCGCCCAGAAGAGGACCATGAGGCCGATACCTGCAGAGCCCACCGGCGCCAGATGACAAGTGGCCTGACCCGCATAGAGCGAGAACCCAGAGCCATAGACATGGAAGAGGCCGACCGATGCGATCCCACATCTCCCCGCCTAGCAGACATGATGAGGGGAACCAACACTCATGGATCCCACGAGCGGAAACACCACCAGAAAGAGAAGCACAGCCGAGAGAGAAGGGAATGCGCGGGACAGTTCCCATTCGTAGAGGTGTCAGGAACAGGAAACGCTGTGAAGTGTAACTATTGGTGACAGAAGCCAATGTTGAGTTATACAGAATTTTGATCCATTGAATGAGTGACTCTCCAAAGCCAAATTTGTTGAGGGTGGAGAACAGATATGTCAAATTAACTCTGTCAAATGCTTTTTTGGCATCTAAAGAAGCAATAATGGGATTTACGTTGTAATTCAAAGTTCAAAGTATTCAAAATTCTAAGTAATTCAAAGCTGGCTTTCATCTCGGTAAAGTCTTGGTGAAGCATACCAAGCATATCCAGCTTCTTATTTATCTCATCCAAATCACTAACCTCTACAACGGTGGTAAGTAGATTGTTGCCGTCTGTGGCTGAATCTGCTTTCTTCCGCTGCACCAGGTAGTTACGGTCGTCCTCCACAGGTTATATTACCGATCTATATAATCCTCGAGGTCTTCGACTTTGGTTTGTGTGGTGTGGTGGCTCGTGGAGCGAACAAGGTAATTTTGAGTGGATGCTTAATTTTATTGCTTTGTTATTTGTCTCGCGAAATCACACAATCATATGCTCCTCCTCACCTTAACTAAAATATGTTTCTGAAACTATTTGAGGCAGGAAATAGGCAATGCTGTGTGATGGAAAAATGCAAACGATTACAGTGATTAATGTTTGAATATGTTTTATATAAGGAAGTATACCAGCTTAAATGTTTTGCTGTGTCAAAGAAATTACTTCCATTCTTGGATACGGACTGTGAAACTCGGAAATGTTGACTGTTGTTTGACTGTTGACCGTGTCACAGTCCTTTCCTGTTAATCAAAGTCTGCAGAGATAAGACAATGCACCTTGTCAGTGGTGATTGAGTCTGCACTCCCAACTCATCATCATTTATTGCATTTCCTCCTTTGAGTGCTGACCTTCCATGCTTAGAGAAAGAGGTACCCGTTTATTTGATCTAATCATCCTCTCATCCTGCCCTGTCAAACTGCTGATCAGTAGACTGCTGTTCACAAGACTTTGTAACATCCTGCTTTGTTGAATTGCTGACATGCGACATGTGATTAGGGGGCGTGCTCTCGCAGTATAGAAGACCAGCCTCAGTAGAGGCAAATCAAAAGGGTGTACAGGCAGACATCAACTTTGAGTGTCCTGTATTGTGCGCTTCTCTATTCTGCAGAATATTAATACACCTCCATTATAACAGAGTCTCAGTATGTTAACAGGACCATCTCACCAGACCACGCAAGGGTTTTCCCCGAACAACAGTAACTGATTCATATTTGATCAGCACGGCCTAGTTTGACAGTTTGATCTGAGCTTCTGGTGCGTTGCTACGGAGTGCGAGCACACGCACGAGCATGAGCAGGATGCTGACTGCAGTTCACTTAACGGCCACCACTCTCATTAAAAACAAGGATTTTCTAAAAACTACATATAGTACATATAATACTCTATAAATACAATAAGTGTAGTATGAGTATATTATAATATTATAGTAGTAATATAATAAGAATTTTTATTAATTATTATTATTATCATTATTATAATATATTTGGTTAATAATAGTAAATTGTATATGTAGTATAAATAGTAGTATAATATAGTAAATTGTATATGTAGTATAATAGTACAAATGCTCATTGAAATCAGTTGAGAAATGTAAATGTTATGGTGCTTTTTATCCAGAAAAAACCCACTTCCCCAGTTAATTTGTATTTGTTTACAGGCCAGTCTAATATGGCGGCGACATTGACATACGATCCAAGTTGTTTTTCTCGTGAGATCGCTGTGCCACCCACTTCATATAAAACCTGCCTGGCTCTGGAACAAAATTGTCCTTTTTCCCTAAGAACAGCTACAGTAACTACCTGTTAAACCATAGATAAACACGTCCAATCAATCAACCTGCTAGTTGGGCAAGTTTTATTTTTGGTCGAACTTGAATGTATCAATAACAGATTTTAATTGGAAATGTACTGACTTTTCACAACAAGTCCTAATGTATAACCCGAAATCCTGGTGACAAAAAAACGCGGCACTCGGCTGTTACAGTACGTGGATCACGTTTAACGTTAGGTCACTAGCATTTTGTCGGACGGGTAGAGAAGGACAGAAACTAACATAAAAGCAATAATAATAGCAGCAGTGATGAAGAAATTGGCATATCTCAATGGGATGAAAAGATTGCGATACTGGGTAAAACATCCAGAGAAATGGGGATTACTATAGTATGCATCATGGAGTGATCGGCGGTAAATAGCTAGCTAACGATATTACTTTTTTTGTGTAAAATGAGTAGCTAGTTAGGCATGATATTTTCACTAGGCATTACTGCGTTACTTTGTAGTCCTATCGGCTTTGTTTTACTATTTTCTCTCATAACAACAAAGTTTTAGAAAGAACCGCCTCAGTTTCGCCATCACCGGGCTGCTGCAGATAGCGGGAGTAAAGCTATACAGGGAGATTATTGTGACAAACATTGTGCTGGATCTAAAACTCTCAACCACCTAATACACAATATGCAGTGGTGGGATGTAACTAAGTACATTTATTCAAGTACTGTACTTAAGTACTCTGAGGTACTTGAACTTTACTTGAGTATTTCCATTTTATGCTACTTTATACTTCTACTCCACTACAATATTGCACTTTTTACTTCACTATCTGACAGCTTTAGTTACTAATTACTTTGCAGGTTTATATTATTAAAACAAAATATAAATGAACTCATAAATTATGAGATATTATTATGGATTAAGCTACACAGCAGTATATAAAGTGGCTGAAATTAGCTCCACCAGCTGCAACATTAATGTGATGTACATCACTAATTATAATCCAGTGATATTATAGATATTATTCTGAAATGCATAATGAGTGCTTTTACTTTTGGTACTTTAAGTATATTTTGTTGCCGATACTTACAGTATGTACTTTTACTTAAAGATTTTGAATGCAGGACTTTTACTGATAGAGTATTCTTACAATGTGGTATTGCTATTTTTAAATATCTGAGTACTTCTTCCACCACTGAATAAGTATATTAAAACACTATATACCAGATTCAGACTTCTCTACCTCTGAGTAAAAGTACCTAAACAGGTAGTATATAAGTGTAGTAGACTACCAGAAAATTAAGAAGAATTAAGAATCATTTATTTGTCAAACATCACACACTCAACACACGCATGCAGAGGGTGGAGACGACCCGAACACACACACACACACATGCAGGGAGTGGTGACGATGAGATTTGGTCTCTGCATTTTTCCCATCCTAGCCGTCCTTCCTCCAGGGGCAGCCAGGAGCAGTGGGCAGCCCTCACTTCGTCGGCGCCCGGGGACCAATTGCAGGTGGTGGATCCATGTCGTGGTCAGGGACAGGACAGGAAAGTGTTCTTCACGTTTTGTTTTTTTACGTTTTGGTCCTTATGTTGGAGGAGACCCATGCGAACACGGGGAGAACGTGCAAACTCCACACAGAAAGGCCCCTGATCGGGAGATAACCCACCGGAGCACAGTGCCAACAGTGCCCCAGGCAGGAATTGAACCCAGGACCTTGGTGACCTTGCTGTGAGGCAGCAGTGCAAGCACTGTGCCACCGTGCCCAGCAAGAACCCTTATTTACAACATTTAGTGTTGTTCTTTCAAATAACTTTCAAATAATGTCTTGGGACCGCTGTGGGACAGAATCTGAAAGGCTGGAAGTCATCACACATGAGTTTAAGGCTGCAACTAACAATTAGGTTATTTTATACTTCTACTCCACTATAATTTGGATGCAAATGTTGTACTTTTCACTCCACTACATTTATTTTGACAGCTATAGTTACTTTGCAGAGTCAGATTCTTAGTACAAAATATAATCAAGTAATAAATAATGATTATTATAGTATTTGTATGGATTAAGATACCCGGCAGTACATAAAGTAGTTAAAATTGGCTCCACCTTTACCAGCTGCCACCTCAGCGATGCTTACACATAAATGCATCAATAATTAAAATCCAATTTTTGGCAATTCTGCATAATGAGTACTTTCACTTTTGGTACTTTAAGTATATTTTGTTGCTGATACTCATGTATCTTTACTTATGTAAGGTTTTGAATGCAAGACTTGTAACAGTATTTTTACACTGGTATTTCTACTTTCACTTAAGTAAAAGATCTACGAGTACTTCCACCCCTGACAATATAGATTGTTCACCAGTGTTTTCGCGAACATACCTGTGGAACTGTTGTTTTGTTTGTTTACACATCCCAAGAAGGCATGAGTACACCAATTTGTCCAAATTTGTTAGGGGTCTCCAGAGCAACACTGTATAGATGGATGAATGAAGCCAACATTTCTGTTAGGGGACTGTACAGCACATGTACAAGCAATGAGCTTGAAGAAATGGTATCAAACATCAAATCAACAATGCCTAATGCTGGATACCGCTTATGACTTTAGTTCCATTAAAGGTGCAGCGTGTAGAATTTACTGGCATTTTGTGGAACGGACTTGGCAGAAATGGAATATAATATTCATAAGTATGTATTAATTAGTGTATAATCCCATGAAAATAAGAATCATGTTTTTGTTACCTTAGAATTAGCTATATATATGTACATGGGGGCTGGAGCCCCTTCCACGGTGCCGCCATGTTGCACTGCCATGTTGCTACAGTAGCCCAGAACGGACAAACCAAATACTGGCTCTAGAGAGGGCCTTTCACGTTTTTCGCAAGTTTCGCTAGTTTATCGACAAGGAGGGGAATTCAATTGGTTGCAATCTGCAACTCCCCGATGGCCTACAAGGCCGCTAAATTCTACACACTGCACCTTTAAGATAACCAGACTACAGCGCTTCCATAAAATGATCTGTCATCCAAGTTGTGCGCGTGCGCGATTAAGCAGGGGAGCTTGCCAACCGTCTCCTGTCTTGCTGCGCAGACATGAGCTAAATCAGGCAAATATCTTCTTAATCTATGGTTTGGTTGTTCTACTTATGTAACTCAGATCAAGTTAGGAAAGCAGCATACATCGTGATTTCACAAGCCCGCAAAAATACTTCACTACAGTAACAGCGTATTCATGTACATAATTAAGCGTATTTGGTGTATGAAGCACACATTTACATATTTAAAAGCTTTATGTGCATTATTGCTTTCTGCTCCCGCATTAATGCCAATGCATTCACGCAATTAAATCAGTATTTTGGCAGTAGAAGGGCAATAGAAAATCGTGAAATGTATAAAAGATATTCTCGATAAGATGGGGTCAGCTCTATACTGTAGGCTTACTCTCTCTCCTCATCACTCCTGACTTGGAAAATGTGTAAAAATCTAAATTAATCCAATCAAGAATAATAGGGAAATTCAGCTGGTGTAACTACTGAAACGAAAATAGCAAAGACAACTGCTCTTTTAACAATTATGATGGAGTGAAGAGGGGTTCAAAATCACTAGTCTACATTGGTGTGGCTATAACAGTTTTATTTGTTATGAGTTGTAGGCCAGCAGCATTATTCGCCATCACTGATCATTCATTTTCCATGAAGCTTCTATATAATTTGTGTCATTACTCGAGTTTTAACGTTATAGGCTATAGCCTATGTGCGCACCTGGCCTAAATAAATATTTTTAGGGTTATTATTCTATAATAACAATTTCAATATGTGTTGGACTATACTGTATAGGGAGATATGATGGTTTCTTTTTATGATATATATATTCTTTATATTATATTAATGTTTGTTGAAATGTCCCATCAAAGACGTTTCCCCTCAAGGTAGGCCTATGGTGCGCACGCACGAGTTGCCATCACAGTAGTGGCCACCTGCAGTAGTTGCCACTCCAAACGAAATCACTGCGAGTGATTTCTCGCAGTATTGGGGTGGATCCTTTTCTTTCTGTTTCCATCTATATGGGTTGACACCTGGAACTCACCAGACCCAAAGGCCCTGTAACAATACTTCGGAGCACTTCCACTTATTGTACATTGCCAACTCTTAAGACAACCAGAGAAAGCTGTTCATCTTACAGTGTTTAAAGAGAGCTTCATGTTTTGTTTTTTTTGTTTTTAATCAATCAACATTATCCCACACATTATTGAAAGAAAAAATGCTTTGTAGTACACCCAACTTCTGACTTCCATGATGTGTCCACTATTAGCCTACCTTTCAGCTTGTATGTACAACTGTATTGATGTCTCACTGATATAGATCATGTACCTTGGAACAGCAAATGACAACTGTTGACAACTGCTACTACACTGGCATTCTTCAGTGTTTTGGATACCCACTCAGGTAATGATATTTGTCTAAAAACGAGGTGAGGCAACAGTAGCACCACCTGGTGGCAGAACACCAAGCTTAAGGTGATAAGCCAGATAGCTGCTGCAGACAACTGGCACTTGAATCTGAGCCTAGCTACAGGCGACCAGGTAATCACACAGACCAGGATAATCACCCAGCTTCTGGAGAAGTGTATGTCGGTTAAGAGTGTCTACCACAAGAGGCTTTTATGGTATTATTGGAGCACTTTTATTGCTGCAAGACCTTAGACTATAGCAGGTTATCTTAAATACCGTATTTTCCGGACTATAAGGCGCACTTAAAAGCCTTTAATTTTCTCAAAAGACGACAGTGCGCCTTATAATCCGGAGCGCTTTATATATGGATTAATTCTGGGTGTGCTTACTGACCTCGAAGCGATTTTGTGTGGTACACGGCGCTCAGTCAAAATGTTTTAGTACGACTTTGGTAAACTACAAATCCGCACCGCTTGCAGCATTACGGCTACCGTAGTCAGGAGCGTCGCGGAGTAATACATACTGTGCTTCACCATAATATTACAGTGTGTGTATAAGGACCCAAAATGGCACCTGTCGAGAGACACGCTTACGACGCGGACTTCAAACTCAAGGTTATCGGTCACGCGGTAGAACATGGGAATAGAGCAGCTGCGAGAGAATTCAACATTAATGAATCAATGGTACGGAAGCGGAGGAAGCGAGAAGATGACCCGCGCCAAGTGAAGAAGACCACACAGAGTTTCCGAGGGAACAAAGCGAGAGGGGAGACGGCGCCGGGCGACTTACGCTACTATCTGCCAATGGATCGTGGATGCCTGGACTAAGGTATCGGTCTCGACCGTGGTCCGAGCTTTCACGAAGGAATCATCACTGAACCGCCAGGTAACGGCAACGACACCGACTCGGATAATGACGAGAGGGATCCGGGCCGGATGCCGTAATC